>PVIU01003675.1:0-102823 GCA_004026605.1 Ondatra zibethicus
TCCCACCCTCCACACCATCCCACCCTCCACACCACCCCGCCCTCCACACCATCCCACCCTCCACTCTGTCACAAAAAGACAACTGTACTTCCAGTGACACCAGCGCTTATTACCAGAAGATTAAAGAAACAAGATGTTGGTAATCTATATCTGCGAAAAGAAAGTTTTGCTAAACTTCTCAAGGACCTTTCCTCATACCCAAAAGATGTTGCCTGAAACTGAATCAATGAAAGCCCTTCTCAAACCAGATCTCTCTGATGTAAGAACGCGGGATAGACTTCTGATAGACTGACTATCACTGCCTGGCTCAGCTTGTATGCCCGAACAACACATACTTTAATGGACTTGGACCTCAAATCTTCCTAAGTAAAACAAGCCCGTGATGACTGGCAAATCTAACTAGAAATCTAATTGACCAGTTTCTTATCTTTGATCCCCCAGTCACACTCCGACTATACCCTCAGTAACAGATGTTCTCCTTTTCAGACTGATTGTCCACATGGAAGCTTTCCCGGGTTTGATGCTATGGTCACATCAGGTGTCCTGGGTTTGATGGTGGTGCTATGGTCACATCAGGTGTCCTGGGTTTGATGCTATGGTCACATCAGGTGTCCTGGGTTTGATGCTATGGTCACATCAGGTGTCCTGGGTTTGATGGTAGTGCTATGGTCACATCAGGTGTCCTGGGTTTGATGGTAGTGCTATGGTCACATCAGGTGTCCCAAGGTTTGATGGTAGTGCTATGGTCACATCAGGTGTCCTGGGTTTGATGGTAGTGCTATGGTCACATCAGGTGTCCTGGGTTTGATGGTAGTGCTATGGTCACATCAGGTGTCCTGGGTTTGATGGTAGTGCTATGGTCACATCAGGTGTCCCGGGTTTGATGGTGGTGCTATGGTCACATCAGGTGTCCCAAGGGGACAGAGTGATGAGTTGAATGCTGCCCCTTTTTTCTTGCAATTTGTAGGTGAGTGAGTCCCTAGCTCTAAGGCAAGACTTAGTTCCCAGGAGTCTCAGCTGCCTCCCCTGCAAGTCTTTGGTGGGGTGTCAGAACTTTAGCCTCTATGCATTATGGAACGCCTCAACTGGGAACCTACTCTCCCCTGTAGAAAGCAAAGGTTCATACAAACACTAACACGGTACTGCGATGTGAGGACAGATCATACTGAGGCCCAATCAGGAAGCGTTCGATCCATTTTCAGCATTGGTGCCAGCTACCTTATTTAAGAGGAGGCATGATCACTTTTTTTTCCTAAAAGAAAAATTCAGACTGGATATAAATCAGACTCCTCAGTGTGCTCAGCACACTCAATAACAAAAACAGTCTTCATTGAGGGCAATCTGTGGTCTCCAAGGAGAAAGAGGAAGTGGAGTCAAGAAAAGGAAGGGAGAGGTTTTCCCCGCGTTGAATTACAGCCACTCTTCCTCTGGACAGAAGCCAACAAGAGAGTGACCTGTCCAGTCAGCCTAGTGAAAACAAGGACATTGAAGACTGCACAAACCACACCCAGGCTCAACTCTGAGCTTTGCTGAACATCTTGAGCCATTTTCCAAGGGCTTGGATTTTGCATGGCCCAGGCTAGCAGCTGGGAAGTTTTTCCTAAAAGAGTCTGGATGCTCCTGTGTTTACCGTTTTCCCTGTGGTGAATGAATAGTCAGGGAATTCGCTGGATTCAGAGTCGTCATCTCTTACATGTCAGGCACTTACATGTCTGTGCCCTTTGCCTTCGTTCAGAAGTATCCGAACATTGTTCACACTGGTTTCAGGAGCAGGTGATCATCGCTTCCTTACCGCCGTTTTCAATGTTGGGGGTGCTGCAACAGGATGCTAGTGGGCAGTGCCCTGTGTGGGACGGCAGAAGGACAAGCAGTTGTTGGTCTTTGAGAAGCAAAGCCTTGGGGAGAAACAGGAGTTACCTGTACTGTTTGAAAGGATGCAGAGGGGTTAAACATTGTCGTTATGGACCCAGAGGGGTGGAACTAAGCTCAGAGGCTCAGGGGGTCTCAACACAAGAAAGGTTTTGTCTTCTGAAAGGAACCAGGGAGACAGTGAGCTGCCTCTCGTGTACCACAGTGACGAGTCTTCTTCCTCTGTTATTTGTGGTAATGTGTTTTGAGAAACTGAAAAAGGACCGAAATTGTTCCAGAATAGGATGGAATAATTGGATTCCTGGATTTTAAAGTGGCTTTCTTTAAGTGTTGTGTACTCATTATACTAATGTTCAGAGCATTGCTGGGTCATAAAATGTACTCCACGGGGCAGAGAAGAGGGGTAAGTCTATACAATGTCTGTCATGAAAGCGCAAGGACCTGGGATCGAGCCTCAGAACCCACATAGATAAAGGCAGGTGTGGTGCACACAGTTCTAATGCCAGCAGTGGGAGGCAGAGAGAGCTGGAGCCCTGGGGCTAACTGGAGAACAGCCTAGTCTATGGTGAGTTACAGGCAGAACAGCCTAGTCTATGGTGAGTTACAGGTCAGGACAGCCTAGTCTATGGTGAGTTACAGGTCAGGCAGAGGTTCTGCCTCCTAAAGGAAATTAAGGCAGGTGGTGCCTGACTCATAACACTGCCATTGTCCTCTGTTCTACACACACACACACACACACACACACCCCTGCACACACACCCCTGCACACACATGTATACACAGACTCACATAGATACGTATGCACGAACCCACAAAAGAATCGCTCTGTAATTACTTGCTGACAGCACAAGTAGATGGTTGGATGGAAAATTGGTCAGCTTGGCAGTGTTGTGCATCAACACAACATTGGAAACCCAGGATGAAGAGAAAGCCCGGAATGTGCTAAGTGTCCCCGGCAGCCTTTCTCCGAGCAGGGCCTTGCTTTCCTGCCTCTCCTTCCTCCTCTAGCGCTTCTCACAGGCTCCAGTTGTAACTGCTCCTCTGCCACATAATTTGGCCTCAGCTCTTCCAGCTGAGAATGTTTAGTAAATGGCAGACTCTAAGCCTGATTAGGCTTAAATGGCACTGCGGTCTCTGTTTGCTTTAGTGTGGTTAGCCAGAGAGTTAAATACAACCATGTCTATTGCAGAGCTGTCTTGAGAGGGTCCTGAGTATGAATTAATCATCAGGCCAGTTCAGCTCCTTCATCCAATCACTGTCATTGAGAATCCTCTAATCACCAGCTGTACGCATTCAGGAGGAGCAGGCTTCCCTTGCCCTGCATGGATGGCACTAGGTCCCCATGAGGAGCTCTACTCTTGAAGCAGAGGCAGGACAGACTTCATGCATCCTCAGGAAAGATAGTCAGAACAAAAGGGACGCCCACATTCCTGCCAGCGACAGACTGTATACACAGCTTTTGTAGGTAATCGGAACTCATCAATAGCCAGACCTACGGAAGTACAGGAAGGGGAATCTGGGTTGCTTAAACAAGACTGTTTGTAAGAATTATTTCTCATAAAAATCTCATCCAACGCCCCCTAAATTTGACAGCGTAGGGATTCATGTGCCCATTTTACAGATGAAGACACTAACCATTAGTGAAATATAATAAGGTGCCTGATATTACGCCGCAGGAGCAAATGAACCAAGACATAGCACGTCTGTCTGAGCCAGGGTCTGTCACCTTACCATGAAGTCATTGATAAAAGAGCTCAATATGATGTCTTTTTGTCATTGCTCTTTGTCTGCAAGCCTAACTGTGTATCTTTTTAGCATTATTTTCCTTTTAATAGTGTGTGTGTGTGTGTGTGTGTGTGTGTGCGCGCGCGTGCACGCTTGCATGTGTGTGTGTGTGTGTGTTGGTATGTATTATGGGGGTCAGAAGACATTTTTGTGGAGTTGGTTCTCTCTTGCCACCTTTACGTGGGTCCTAAGACTCAAACTCTGGTATTAGGCTTACATCTTGCTCCTCCCCCAATGCATTTTTTCCTTCCCCAAAATGCCTCATGCAGATAAGGCAAAGAAAGGTTCACAGTGAAACCAGCCATTTCCAAGTCTAGTCTCCCAGCAGCTTGAGGAGCCTCTCCGAGATAGGGAACACACCGACCTGAGTTTGTAAAGGACCAACTATTTGCAGAGGTCCAAGGCCAGCGCCATCTGCTTTGTAAGATGGAACCCCATTTCTTCATTATTCTGAGACGTGATAACTCTGGGTCTATGCAGTAAGCCCATGACAACTGCAAATATTACTTCAAAAATTAAAAAGAATTCCTCTTGGTAAGGAGATGAGCTATGACTGAGACGCACACTACTTACTAGCCTTGTGATCTGAGAGAGGAGTCTCCTCCCCTTTGCAGCCAGTTCCCTCAGATGACAAAGAGATGGAAATAGAGGTTGCAGCCACCTTAAAGAACTGTCATGGGACATGTGAAGAAAACACAAAGCCGCATTGTCCTGTGTAGGGCTAGTCATACGAACAGTCAAATGATGTTAGTCACTGTTATTTGTTTAGTATCCTCCTGTGGGAACTAAGCCACTTTTGATTTGAAGTTGGAAGAAAACGCCACTGCTTGTGGCTTCCATCTGCAATCCCTGTTCTTCACAGGCTGGAGGCAGGAAGATCGCAAGTTTAAGGCCAGCCTGCACTGCATAGATAGACTCTCTTTTAAGGGTACAAACAAATAAACAAAGAAAAACATAAAGGATGGGACTAGAGAAAACAAAGGGTGAAGAAGAGGATAAAGAAGAAAATTAGTAAAAAGAAACCCATACAAAGAATGGTTTGAATAAGTTTTTCCTTAATTCATTTCTTAAAAGAAAAATTTACATCATGTTATATGAAAATGGGAGTCCAAGCTGGGACTCAAGGGCTCTAATCAACCCAAAGGCAGGATCCTAAAATAAGAACTGGCCCCTTTATCAGTTTGCTACAGTTACACTATGCATTTAAAAAAAAAAAAGTTAGCCCTACTTCCAGAAACTGAAGAAAGGAAATGTCTTTCTAGCAGCCTCCTTTTCTTCTTGGTGATACAAGATTTCAGTTTCTTTTTTTGCAGAAGGTACAGAGAAGTACACACAAAACACAAATAGACCTGCCTCTGCCTAGTAGGTAAGGAGGAGGATGGGGAGGGGGGAAAAAGAGTTAATGGGAAGGCCAAACCCTTTCTCTCTTTTCTCCAATAAGTAATAGAGTATGGGAATGAAGGTTTTAAGAAGGTATGCTGGAGTATTTGGGGCCTGGAGAATCTTGAAGATTGGGCAGGGGAGGGACTACACCTCACGGTAATATCGGGAAGATGCTGGGAAATCGGGGCCGTAACCGAGACTGCTGCCAAGAGGAGGAGCTGAGGAAAATGGCCACTTCTAGTCGGGTTATTTCAGGAAGATGTGAGTCAGTTGGTAAATCTTCTCAGTTTTTGCCTGACAACTACCTAAAAGTGATTTGAAGATCAACAGACTCTAGCAGGGAATGGTGGTGCACGCCTGTGATCCCAGCATTTGGGAGCCTAAGCAAAAAATCACCACAAACTCAAGATTATCCTGCGTTACTTAGAGAGTTCAAGATCAGCCTGGGCTACATGCATAGTAAGACCCTGTCTCAAAACAAACAAACAACAACAAAAAAAAGAACAAAATAGCCCACTTATTGATAAAGTAAACAGTAAATATAGTAAATATGAATGGTTTACTATGTTCATCTAAAAGGCTTAAAAAAGTAACCCAGGATGCAAATTTTAAGTTGTTATTAATAATAAAATCACTCTCAGAAGATGCCCGTTTGCTCTACTAATACGATGCTTCCACTATCTCCAACTCATACTTCTTTAACATGGGCAAGCACTCAGAAATGCTTGGATAATATCTTTTATTTCAAAACTTCAAAAAGTTCTTTGTCATAGTATTTTGTGTTTCATAGTTACAAACTGTAGGATTATCTAAGGTTACCTTTGAGGGAGACATTAGGATGTTTATTACTCCTGACTTCCTTAAAGACACATTGGCTGAATGAGAAGCTGTGACACCGAGGAGCCTGTCCTGAGTGTCACTCTTGCTCCCTGGGCTGTGACATGATAGGGTCCTCAGATGGAATGTGATTTGGAAGTCCACTTTCCATTTCTGAGACCTTCAAAGAGAGCAGACCCTTAGACATAGGGTGGGAAGTAGAGACCTAGATCAAAATGCAATCTCATTACCATCTCCTGGAAGGAGTTTCCAAAGAGAGGGTTTCAGAGAGAGGGGGCTGCTGTTGAAGGGTTGGGTGGGCAAAGAGCTAACTGTGAAAGCATAGGGACCCGAGTTCCATCCCCAGAACCCATTCTTAAAAAACAAAATAAAACAAAACTGGAGTGTGTGGTGAGTGACTGTATCCCAGTGGGGGTGGAGGACACAGTGGCTGTAATCCCAGTGGGGGGTGGGGCTTGTTGGTCAGCCAACCCACCTCGCCTACTTGGTATGTTCTAAATCAATGAGAGATCCTGTAAGATTTTTTTAAAAGGTGGACAATGCCTGAGGAACAATATTTAAAGTTGTCTTCCAGACCACACATATGTGTGCGTCTGCACACATGAACATTCACACACAGGGAGAAAAGAAAATGAAGGAGGAGGAGGATGGGAGGTGAAGGAAGAAGAACATCTCAGCCATGTGAAGCAGGAGCCCAAATCCAGACCCTCAGAGGCTGGGCTGCCAGCTCACCCCAGTCAGAGTCTGGAGAGCCATATGCAGGACTTTGATTCTAAGGGACCAGAAGAGACAGTTCTTAAATGGACATGTTAGGATCTGAACACCATGTCCCTCTCCACCCTTACTGCACAGTCCCTTTACTCACTGCCCTCTGGGTTTCCCAGACCTTCCCCAGATCCTTCCTCTGTCCCCTAAGTTTGATTCTGCTCTGCCTGTTAATCCTGCACAAAAAGCCACTCAGAGTCATGCTCCTGGTTACTCAGGAGAGTGACCACAGAGGAGAGGAAAGGTCAGGGGAGACTCAGCGCATTCCTCAACAACCTCTTTTGGCTATCTGACATGCTTCCAGGTGTCCAAGATATAAAGAAGTGAGAAAGGAAGAGGGGACAGGGTCAGTTGTCAGTGCTGGTTGCCAATGATGGTGACTTTGGGACCCTTTTGGCTTTGTCATTGCTTTTGTCTCCTACAGAAAACCCAAATGTCAACTGTCATCATCACCTTCATCTTTATCACCATCATCATCACATAGTTTATATTTACTGCTTTTTTATATATATATATCCTACATACTTTGTGATATTTTAACCACTTCTACATTTAAACACTCACAAAAACCATCATATGTAAGGGCAATGCCGTCATTGCCATTTTACAGAAAGCATAACAGAGAGTGAGTTTAGGTCGTTTGCTCAGCTAGTAAATTGAACCATCAAGATCCTAAATTCATTCTGACTCCAGAATTCACGGGCAACACTATTATATGTTGCTTTTCAGGAAATACAAGTGGAAGGGCTGACAAGATGGCTCAGCCAGTCTGGAAAACCTGAGTTGGGATGTTCAGAACCTATACATAAAGTATAATGGTATATTTCTGTTGTGCCAGATCTCAATGGCCAGCTAGTCTTGTTGAGTCAGTGAGTTCTGGGTTTGGTGAGTTATCCCATCTCAAAAACAAGGAGGGAGCCGGGCAGTGGTGGCGCACGCCTTTAATCCCAGCACTGTGAGATCGAGACCAGCCTGGTCTACAGAGCTAGTTCCAGGATTACCTTACCTACAGCGTGAGGCACACAGCTGGAAGCCTGCTCCACCTTGTCTGAAGGTCAGAGAGTTTGAGCTTATTTTTGCTCTTTCAAAGTTGTTGACAACAGGTGTGGCTACAAAACAAGACATCATGACCTAGGGTGTGGGTACTTGGTGTTTTGTACGCTAAGAAGGCATGTAGAGGTGGATCTGATCTGCTCCACCCTGACCAAAGGTCAGAGAATTCAAGCAGGCTTCTGCTCCTTCTTTTGAAATAGCAGGTTTGACATAGGGTGTGACTACAGGATACTTGGTCTAGGGTGTGTTCACTGCCCCAAACATCAAATGTTTCACTCTGGAATTAATTGCTTGAAGTCTCAAGTATTGAAGCAAGTAACTGTTCTAGTTGTCCTTTGTGTCATGTTAAAGCAATCTTTTGTCTTCTTCCCCGCTTTTGTATTGGGGTGTAAAAGTGTATGAAAAATAAACACGGCAAACTCAGAACTCAGAATTCGGCATTCAGGATTTGCTGAGTTGCCCTCCCAGTACTATCCTGTGTCTCTGTGTTTCTTTCTTATCTCTGTTCCTCCTACCTAACACTTCTAATTCTTACTCCCCTAGCCTGGGATGTATGAACCCGCTGTGGCTAGGATCGTGGTAGAAGTCACCCCAGAAAGGTGGCTTATGACGCTACAGCCAACCTCTGAGGTCTACAGGCAAGAATCCACACATTTACATGCACACATACATGCACTCATCACAACACACAACAGAAATATTCAAATGTACTTTGAATATTTACTTTGCATTTGCTTCCTTCAAAATGTTTTCTAATTTACTATAATACTCATCAGAGCTGGGGTCCCCCCACCCCAGTATTATCATTGTCATTATTTTAGCAACTTTAGATGGCCTCTCGATCCACTTTTGAAACAGAATCTCTACATTCGGGGAGAAAGAACCAGAAGAGCCTTTTGATTTTCCAAATATAAAACATGTGGTCTTATTTTGCTCAGAGAGAAGGGAAACTATCATAAATTCAGATGTAGATGCCATGCTCCATCTTATTAAGTTCTGCTCTGTAATGTAAATGGAATGTGTGCTTAGGATGGCTATATTCTAGAGAAAACGATACATCCCAAAATGTGGATCTGAGTCGCTTTATTTGAGACCAGTATTTAGAGGTCTAAGCTCACACTCTATTTCATGGTAAGTATTTCCTTTGAAGGAAAGGGGGCTGCTCTGTGGCCCATTTTGTGCTAAGAAGAGAGCAGGAGACCAGGTCTACAAAGGAGAGCTGGAGACGCTCAAGGGATAGGCCTGGACTTAGGTGAAGCAGGTATAATGGATTAAGTAAAAATGCTGCAGGTTTCCCGAGGGGCGCAGTGACAGAAACGCTGCAGGTCTCCAAGTGGCTGCAGCAGGCAGTGGGTCCCAAGACCACGCCGCAGGTCCCTGAAGTGGCCGCCGGCAGTGGGCAGTGGGTTCTCAGAGCAGCCAGTCCCAGGCAGGGATGGCACAGTTCCCTGAGTGGCTGCAGTGGGCCATGGGTCCCAGGCTGGAAGCCAGGCATGGTGGGTGAGAAACCTCAGTGGGGCAGCCAGTCCCACGAGGAGAGACAGACAGATGGACAGACAGTTTGAATAACAAAGAGAATTTAATCACAGATTAGAGAAGTCTGAGGATAAATATTGAGAGAAGTTATGGACAATTTCAAGGAACCAACCCACTACATAGTAGAAGCTGCCATGTCTCATTCCTGAATGGAGACTTCTCAAAAGTAAACAACAAACTTTCTATAAGGAAAGAAAATTCTGAGGAATATGTCGTGTTCTATCTGTAAAGTAGCACTGGAATGCATACAAATCTGAATCTAGCTAAAATGTCCTTGTGCTTATAGGTTCTCATGTACCAAAGCCTAACTACTTTCCTAACCACTTTCAAGTCACTTTAACAATAGCTTTTTTATATTACCAGTTGTGCTATTTGGTAAAACTAGATATTCAAAAAGGGGGTTAGGAGTAGAAACAAAGATTCAGTTCCAGCTCTGCATTTAATTCTGTTTCATAATCTTCACGTGCAGGAGCAATGTGGCGAACACATACAAGTACAGCGTAAGCTACAAAATCCAAAGGCTTCGCCTTCTAGCTCAGGATACGCAGGCTTCAAGTTTGAAGGAAAAGTTCTTCCGGTTTGCAAGTTTCAAATGGCAGTTTTGATGATGTACGCACTTGATGGCCATACAAACGGCCTTACAGACCCAGAGATGCGGCTACACTTGGGGCATTTTTGAAACCTGTGTTTCATGAGAATGGAGTACAGTATACAGTGGTGTGAATGAGAAACAGAACATTTTCCATTGTGCATTTCCTCCTCGCCTTACTGCAAGCTGGCATGAACAAAGAAGCAAGCAGTCAGGGGTGTACATTAACTGCTCCATGTCTGTGTAAACGCAAAAGCTCTCCCTGCTCGGCACTGGTTCAGCATTCCTCTGTATCATCACGAGCTGGCTCAGCTCTTCTTCCTTTCAGCCATTTCAAAAGAATCTGCTGGGATTCTCTAGTTAAACACTCTGTCCCATTGGTTTTCCTCTGTGGCTGGAAATAGAAGCAGAAACCAGTAGAAGCACTGAAATTAGGTGCCACTATTTCCTTGTGATGGGCTCAACCAGATACCAAATTCAGGTTTGATTTTTTTTAAAAAAAGAGTGTCATTAGAATGATAACTTTTCAAATATATTTCTGAACAGAACACAGAGATCCTCAGGGTGATGTCACTGAGACAAGTTTGAGAACGAGGGGAGTGCCGAGGCTCTTGAGGAGGCTGTTGCCCTGTAGGTGTAAGAACAAGGTAGGACCATTACACGTCTGAAATCCTAGACACTGGGACTGTATGCACAAGCCTAAGCCAGTCAGAATCCCAGAATGGAGGTGAAGGGACTACATCTCCATCCAAGAACTCTTAGCATTTGATGGTTTCTGGGGATGGGAGAGTCAATTTCCTTTGGGGATGAGGGCTCTGCGAGACTACCCACGTCCCAGTAGGTGTTCCCACACACTTGTACATATGGGTAGCTCTAAGTGTGTATCAAATATGTATGAAGGAAAAGAGCCAGGTATAGCTGCTATACACGACTTTAATCCTAGCACTCAGGAGGCAGAGGCAGATCTCTATGAGTTCAAGGCCAGCCTGGTTTAAATACTGAGACCTAGTCTCAAAGAGAAAGACAGAACATGACACTGGGAGTAAATAGTGATGGCAAGGGGATAAGGGGTGACTTGGAGGGGAGGGAGTGGGGGATGGGTCTGATCCAAACTTAGTATATGCATGTATGGATATGAGATAAAATGCTTAAAAATTAAAGCAAAACAAAATTTAAAAAGTATTAAAAAAAATTAAAACATCTAAACCACTGGCCAGCCCCCACTTGCTGCTGATAAGCACCAATCACATATTCCTCCTCCATTCCCAGTTTTCTGGAGTACAATCCTGACCTTCAAAGAGAAACCTGAGGGAATCCATTGGCGCTTCCTCTTGGACAGAGGGATTCTCTAAGTGGCTCCTGTCTGTTTCGCTTTGAAGCCACTCCCATTGCCGTCCTGCCCAGTGACTCTGAGTTTAGTCCTTTCTCGTTGTTCCCACGTCCTGAGCTGGAGACCTCACCTCCTGACCAGACATTTGACTGTGGCTTCTTCCAGGGGTCTCTGCACCATGGCTACCTCGGTTAGGCAGAATCTTGTTCTTACAGTTTTAATTAGCATCTGATCTTCAAGGCCGGACAGAACAGTGGAAATCCCTGCACTTCAGTGCGGCTACCAGGTCAACAAAATGGATCTGAATGCGTTTGTAGCCTTGCAACTACTAAACAAAACACTTGATGTAAACACTTGGTATACAACCTAATATGAAGCTAATGATTCAATTCTCACCTAATCAGGTTAGAGGAATAATACCACATGATCAGCAGTCGGAGACCTGTGGCGTGGTCTCCTGGCACGCCCATCTGTCTGTCTCTCCTCGTGGGACTGGCTGCCCCATTGAGGTCTCTCACCCACCATGGGGCTCCCTGCCTAGGACTCGTGGCCCATTGCAGCCATTCAGGGAACTGCACCATCCCTGCCTGGGACTGGCTGCTCTCGGAATCCGCTGCCAGCCGCCTGCATTTCGGGACCTGCGGTGTGGATTCATTGCCCGTTGCCCACTGCTGCCACTCGGGGATCTGCAGCATTTTATTTAATCCATTAAGAGATGACTGCTGATCTTGTTTCTCTGTGTAGCCCAAGTTGTCCTACAACTTTCAGGAACTTTTTGTAGACCAGGCTGGCCTTGAACTCATAAAAATCCACCTGCCTCTGCTTCTGAGTGCCGAGATTAAAGGCGTGCGCCACCACACCCAGCTTAGCAGGTTTTAAAATCACTTGTTTCAGATAGATTGCAATCCTCATTCCTCTATCTTTGCCAGAAGTAAGATCTCTCAAATAGAGCAATTATACAAATCTACATTCTCAACCACAACATATACATCCTCACCAACTCTTGAGTTTTTCAGATTTTGTATTTTTTTTCAAGAACTGAACAATTTTCCGTGGGAGTTTACTGTGTGCTTTTTTTCCCCTACAGACTGACCTGAAGGTATAGGAGAAACGACAATATTTGGCCTAACAAATAATTCTCTAATCATGGAATTTCATATAACAGATGGCAGCTATGCCCAGGACCTGGGAAATTTAGCCCAGTACTCGTTGTCACCAGAATATTTCTGTTTATTTAAGTGTAGCAAAGTCGTCAACTCATTAAGGCTAATGGTTCTATTAAATGGAAGTAAATTCCATGTAAGTCACAGACTCTTACAAGCATTTAATGTCCTGAGCAGGGACATAAAATGACAGTTAAATAATCCAGAGATTATTAACTAAAAATTACTGCTTCAAGTTGAGCAGAAGGCCAAAGATTAACTATCTATGCACTCAGGATGTCCTAGGTCAAAGGTGCAGCATCATCAGGCCACAGTGGTCTCTGTGAAACCTCCTCCCTCTCTGGGGACCATACCGCCACAGTTAAAAGCATCTTAATTGTTTCTTTTAAAACGTCTATATTTTCGCTAGCCCTTTGATGGATCCCTCAATCCAGATATCTCTTTCCTTGTTCTCCCTCTCAGTCCTTCCCCCTTCTTGAGCATCCTGTTCCCTCATGTTCTCCTCCTCCCTCCCCTCTTCCCCTCCCCCCCAAACTCCCAGTTTTTTTCAGGAGATCTTGTTTGTTTCCCCTTCCTGGAGAGATTCATGTATGCCTCTCTTAGGGTTCTCCTCGTTACCTAGCTTCTCTGGGGTCATGGACTATAGGCTGGTCATCCTTTGCTTTACCTCTAATATCCACTTATGAGTAAGTACATACTGTGTTTGTCTTTCTGAGTCTGGATTACCTCACTTGGGATGGTTTCTCTAGTTCCATCCATTTGCATGCAAATTTCAAAATGTCTTTGTTTTTTATGCATACCATTGAGTGATACTCCATTGTGTAAATGTTCCACATTTTCTTTATCCATTCTTCGGTTGAGGGACACCTAGGTTGTTTCCAGGCTGGCTATTATGAACAATGCTGCTCTGAACACAGTTGAGCACATGTCCTTGTGGTATGGTTCTAAATCCTTTGGGTATATGCCAAAGAGTGGTATTGCTGGGTCTTGAGGTAGATTGATTCCCAATTTTCTGAGAAACCGCCACACTGATTTCCAAAGTGGCTGTACAAATTTGAACTTCCACCAGAAATGGAGGCGTGTTCTTACTCCGCATCCTCTCCAGCATAGCTATATATGGTGTTTTTGATCTTAGCCATTCTGACATGTATCTTTCGGCCATTTGCAATTTTTCTGTTGAGAATTCCCTGTTTAGATCTGTACCCTATTTTTTGATTGGATTATTTGGTAATTTGATGTTTAGTTTCTTGAGTTCTTTATGTATTTTGGAGATCAGTCCTCTGTCTAATATGGGGTTGGTGAAGATCTTTTCCCATTCTCTAGGCTGCCGTTTTGTCTTAGTGACTATGTCCTTTTCCTTATAGAAGCTTCTCAGTTTCAGGAGACCCCACTTATTAATTGTTGCTCTCAGTGTCTATGCTACTTACTGGTGCTCTATTTAGGAAGTGGTCTTCTGTGTCCATGCATTCAAGGCTACTTCCCACTTTCTCTTCAATGAAGTTCAGTGTGGCTAGATTTATGTTGAGGTCTTTGATCCATTTGGACTTAAATTTTGTGCATGGCAATAGATATGAATCTATTTGCATTCTTCTACATGTTGTTATCCAGTTATGCCAACACCATTTGTTGAAGATGTTTTCTTTTTTCCATTGTATAATTTTAGCTAAGGAAATACCTAGGAATCCACAAGGATGACCCCAGCTAGGACTCTAAGTGACAGTAGAGAGGATGTCTAAACTGTCCTCCCCCTATAATCAGATTGATGACTACCTTAATTGTCATCCTAGAACCTTCAACCAGCAAGTCATGGAAGCAGATACAGAGATCTGCAGCGAAGCACTGGGCCGAGCTACTGGAGACCAGTCTAAGAGAGGGAGGAGCAATAATATGAGCAAAGGGGTTAAAACCATGATGGGGAAACCCACAGAAACAGTTGACCTGAACTAGTGAGAACTCACTAACTCTGGAGTGATTGCAGGAAACCTGCATAGGACCAAAGTAGGCCCACTGAATGTGGGGGACAGCTGTGAGGCTTCAGCAGCCTGCGGGACCACTGACAGTGGGACCAGGATTTATCCCTAGTGCTTGAACTGGCATCTTGAAGCCCATTCTCTTTGGAGGGATGCCTTCACCAGCCTAGATATGGGTGTGGGGGAGGGCCTCAAAGTGAAATCAGACTTTGTTGACTCTGCATGGGAAGCCTTACTCTTTCTGAGGAGAAGATGGGGTTGGGGGAGAAGGGTGGAGTGGGAGGAGGAGAGGAAGTATGGAGATAGCTATGTAAAATGAGAAAAGATTATATTAAGAAAAATTCTTAATAAAAAACATAAGTAAATAAATAAATAAATAAAATGTCTATATTCTTTAGAGGAAAGTGAAACACTCACTCAGCCTCATGAAGGAATCTCATTACCTCAAAATCTGGGAAGTCTCCAAGCGATTTCTTCTGAGTAAATAAAGTCCTCAGTTTGTCTTAAGAAAGGTTGTTCGGAATTACCCCTAATGACATAGTTTGTTCTTTTCCCACGATGCTTTGAAGAGAAAAAGCTTTGAAATTCTTCAGTTTCATTCCCTCTACACCTGGACTCTATCAAACTTTAGAAACAACCAACACTGACCATAGGGAGAGGGGGCAGGGAGGAAGGGAGAGGGGGAGGGGGAGGGAGGCCTGGATAGCCAGCAAATTCATTAAACTCTTTAAAGATATCCCTACAATCTTTATTTCATTTTTTGGTATTCTATGTCCACATGCCTCTGTCTGAAATCACATTTGTTTTGTGCTTCTGGTGAATGTGATGAAACCATTCAAGATCTACATTCCAGGGTTCTTCACAACAGACCAAAATAGGGCTCTCACTCACGCTAGGGGACTCAGGTCAGCTCGCAGGGGGTCTCAGAAAGCAGTTACTTCTTCAGCATCAGAATGTTCTCCACGTTGTCTCAGCTTTGCTTCCTCCAGGAAAACCACAAAGCTGCTTCGTGCTCACTATTTTTTTTTTCTTATCCAACTCAAAGGGAGCATGCTTCGTGAGAGAGGACACTGCCATCATAGCTTTATTTCTTGAAATAACATGGTCTCTTTCCTTGTGAGGGTGGGGCTTATAGGTGATACTTTAGCACACATTTTCCATCAAAGAACTCTCTTTTCGAGACTCCCAAACCCCAACTGCCAGCACATCTTTATCACTGAATTTGAACTTAAATTCATGAACTGAATTGGAAATAGTTTGTATTTTTTTTTTAAGAATGGAAATTTATACTTCTTATGTGCTTCTCGACAAACATTTGTAGCAGAGCAAGAAAGAGATCGTCCTTAGTGGCCCTTCCCTTGCCCCACATACATTCATCCATCCTTGTAAGTACCACAGTGAGAGTGCCATCACTCAGTGAACACAAGCCTCAAGGAGACGCCCTGTACTGTGGTTTGGATGTGAAATGTCCCACATAGGCTCACAGGTTTGAACAGTTGCTTTCCTATTAACAGCTCTGTTTGGGGAGGCTTTTGAGGGTGGACAATGTAGGCCGCTACAAGCAGGCCTTGAGATTTATAAACTTCCTGCCTGGTCTTCCTGATCTGCAGAGATGTGAGCAGGCTGCTGCCAGAAGCCCCTGCTGCCTGCAGCTGCCCACCAGCACATCATAGAGATGCCCACCTTCCCTTCCATGATGGACCGTAACCCCACGAACCATGAGCCAAAATAAATTTCTCCTTTAAGTGGCTTCTTATCAGGTTGTCATTACAATAAGAAGTCACTCATACCCTGCTTCCCACCTCTCCTCAATGCCGCTGTGCTGTAGCTGGACCATCAGAAACACTCAGCACTGAGCCATGTCAGGGCTCACAGTGTCTCCTCCCTCCTCAGGCAGCTCTCAGAAAGACTCCTTTGGGAGGCCGATGCTGAGAACACAGAACTCCAAACTTCCATTCTTTTCTTTTGGTCAATATCTTCCTTTTACACAGTTTGGACCTTGGGTGAATGGTTTCACTGAATTTGAATTGGTTAGTCATTTAGTTGGTTAATAAAAGAATAAGAAAGAAACTAAAAAAGGAAATACTGCAAATCCTTAGGCAAAATTCCTTATTGTGTATAGAAGGCCTTCTGTGAATAATACCATCCACCCAGGAGTTTTGTTTCTGACATTCCTTCAGATAAACTTTGATCCAAGCCTCCAAAGTCCTTTGATAAGCCTCTAACATACGGGGGTTCCCCAGGGTTGTTCTAACTAGCTTCTATCCAAGACACAGCAAAGTTATTTCCTTCAGTGAACTTTGCACAGCTAAAGCAGTGAGCTAATGCCATCCTTTTGTTTCTGTGTCTTACATTCCTACTTTTCTGTAGTCTTCACTGCTACATAGTAACTGTCCTACCACCTGGATCACATGTGACTAATCTTGACCATCATCCAGTCTACACAGCTTTGCTGGCACGTAGTAGATGTGCTTAGATTAGCGAGCACTCTCATCTGGGCTATCACCAAATATTTTCTCATCTTAGTTGTCACCATCTATCCGTGGGACTGTCAAAATTTTCACTTTAAAAGTGGGTGGAAAAGGCTGGGGGTGTCACTCAGGGGTAAGGCTCAACTCCCAAAATCATACATTTTTAAAACAAACAACAAACAAAACAGCAAAATATCTACTTGGGATCTAAGGAAAAAGTAAAAGCATCTTTGCAAAGATGGAAGAATGTAGACATGACAGAAGGAAATGCAGAACCACAGCTGAGTCTAAATCTAACCTGATTTAGCTTGGCAGCGATGAGTTACTTTTACACATTTGAAAACTTTGGGAGCCTGTAAGCATCAGAATAAAGTGGTTTAGGAGAGTGAGGATAACTTTCCCCCTTTATTTCATGTGCAGGTAAACTTCACTAATTAAAACTAAGTGGAACAACTTTTTGAGTAATGAGATACCATACTGTAGAATGTTTTCATTGTATCTGATGTTTGACCATTTATGTTTAGCTTATCAGAGATATAGGATTATTTTAAATACATGCTTGTCCTATGTAAATTAATCTGTTAATCACACCTACTCTTGTGAGCTGAACATTTGTTTGTACTATTAATTCTATAGTAAACAGTATTTATCAAAAGTAAGTCTAGAATAAACTTGGTGATGTTTTTATTGTATGATCACAATACTAAACTAGAGTCAGAGGCATTGATAGCATCCAAATATTATTGTCATATTTCAACAACTGTGCACGAGCATATTGTTTCCAAAACTGGAATGAAAGACTGGACTGGGAAGAGGCCACTCTGTACTCACTTCGTCTTTCCAAATTATTTTCATGTGAATTTAGCCAGCCTTCCACAGCTCACAAAACTCCAGGATGGCTTAAGTTTCTTGCTTCCTTCACTGGCAAGACTGTACCAAACCTTCCTAAGAGATGTGCTCTCAGAAGGAAAGGAAATACCCGATCCGGGCCGTTTGACATGTACCAGATGCCAAGCACCAAACAAAGGCTGCTCAGCTTTTCAAAGATTTGATATCTTAACTGTAGCCACTTGAGTAAAGACTGGGCCCCCAGAATGGCCAAGTTAAATAAGTCCGAATCAGGGCTCAAATGATCTCCACATCTAGTGTTCTTAAATCCGCATGAAGTTCTGAATCTAAGAAAATAAAGTTAAAATGTGTCAGGCTGGGTCATGGCCAGTGGACCTGTGTACTTTGGAGAAGAAATATGTGACTCGTTGTTGCTGTGAAAACCATTTTTCTCCCCAAGTGGAACTTAAGTTTTGGGGCTACTTGTAGATGTAGCGCCAAGAAACTTCTGGCATTCTTGCTGGTCATTCTTTAGGGGAAGACTTACTTGGAATTTTTGCATCTAACTGAAGAGAGGAGGGAAGTCTCTGAAGCAGTGAACGCCACTGTGAAATCTTAGAAGACTGCAGAAAGGGAAACACAGATTTACCAGCTCTTTCATCTCACAGTGTCCACTGCAAGCACAAAGATACAGAATTGTAAAGTGGGAGGCATGGGCCAGCCTGCTCTCTGTAGTGAACTCCAGGATAGTCGGAGCTACAGAAGAAGACCCTGTCTCAAGCAAAGGCTGAGATGGTGGCGGTTTTATAGATCTGACAGGTTGGTCAGATCTGAATTTCTGGCTCTAGTAGGACCCCTAAGGTCAAGCCTGTAAGACAGACTTGCATTTTGGGTTGGTTTCCCAGCACCTACTTGGCTAGGTACCAAGAGCATCTTTTTACTGTAGTTAACTATAGTTCTTTATCTGAAAATTACCCCCAGACAGTCATTGTGTGGTTCCATGGGACATTGTGCACATACAATATAGTATGAATAGCTCCCCTTGGAGGTGTATGATTCATAGCTCCTGCTCAAAAGCACATTTGAGAACACAAGAACTCACTAGCGTGGCTGCCAGTGAATGCACCATGGAATGAAGCTTTGACCATACTCACCAATCCGAGCAAACAGGTTCTCCTTAGAAATTTTAAATTGTGATTGAAAAATGTCTAATTAATCTAGGTTGCTGCTTGAGATGAAAGTAAAGGGGACTTTAGTCCTTAAAGGAGGTGTGTTATGAATTTGGTTGTGTTAAATGGGGATGATCTACTTAAGGCTGTAGAGTCTACAGAGGAGAAAAACCATGGGTAGGGGCTAGGCCTGCTGAGGCACTGGTGACCTGCTCCATGAGACATTTTCATCCTTAAGATAAATTATCTTACCAAAGCTCACTTGAATCAATGACTTACCAACAACTTAGGAGTCCTAGTAATGATACTACACAAAATAGGCCCCAATGGTAAAGTTGGCCCTTGTTTCTGAGTATTTTCTTCTTTTTGATGCCTTTAAGACTCAGACTTGTCTATCTATATGTAAACCCACCAAGGCTGTGTGGTATCAACCCATTTTTAAAGGCCTTTGAGAGCAGGCAGAGTAAATGTATAATCTAACTCATAGTTAACATTTCTTTTAGGGGGAAGCACTTTAAATTCAACCTGTGTGCAGCTTGCTGCAATTTCAGCCTTCTTTATGCTTCTTCTCATCTGGGTAGATTCGAAGACTAAATGGCAACCAAGCGCACACTGCATGTTATCTGTGAACACTGGGCTTACTTAGTGCGACCCTCTAATTTGACAAATGAGGAGCTCAAAGACAACAGAGGCTCATCTGACTTGCCCTCAAGATTGTGTGTCTTCTTGTGGCAGGGCAGGGACTAGAACCCAGGTAACGCACTGCCCCAGCTTTCATCCCGGAGTAGTGCTGGAAGCAAAGCCAATCAGGACACCACGTTGAACTTACCAGTTTGATGGTCTGGCAATTTCCCTACTCTGCGGTACTTTTGCTGGTAAGCTTTTGGCCAACAATTAAGCAGTTTCTGGGTGATTACTGGGTTCAGTAACATTCAGTAAAATCGCTGGCTTTTTAGGACGATTTTGACCATTTTTGTACCTGTGAGGTATAAAAGAAAACTTTGGAACTTGAGTCGGTAGATTTCATCACAGTATGAAGCTGAGTGTTAGTCAAATTTCAGGGAACTCTGTGCTGCATGAGGTTAAAACTGTTCTAACCTGGGAAAGGGAGTTGTGGCAAAGAGACATATATACTTAAGTATGTGTTAACGGTGTACTTGTGAGTCATGGCCAAGGCAGTGTGGGGAATGACTTAAGATGGAATCGGCCCCAGTTATTACCATTGGACATGATGTACGTTTCAGACACAGTGTGGTGATTTAATCCTGCTAAGTCTATAGGATTTCTCTAGCATCACATTATTCAAAGAAGATGACAAGCCCCAGAGAGCCAAATGTATCATTCTTCCTTTAAAGAAATAGATGGGGGCTATTTAGATCCAATTAAAATTCCTTTCCTTTCAAACCAATATTCATTATCGTATCTAAAATACTTTTACTAAAAAAATAAAAGAAGCAAAAATATTTAATACTATTTAGGATGATAGGCTCTTAACAAGAAATGGCTCAGGTTCAACCACTGAGTAGCTTATCCTATGAAAACTCTGGACTATGTCTTCAGTAATGCCACACCAGAGACTAGCGTCTAATGAGAACATCTTCAAATCTATGACTTTCCCCTCTCCTTAGGGTGACAGTCCCATGCACAGCTGTTGGCCTTGCCAGCTGCTCCAGCCAAACATCTCTACTCGCATTTCAGAGAACAAGGCATACGCTCACTTTCCGCCATTTCTTCTGTTGGCCCCTTCCCTTCGTCCACATCGCCCAACTTCCCTAACACACACACACACACACACACACACACACACACACAGGCCAATCATCCTCTTATTCTTCAGGTCTCACTCAGTCATTACCATATCTTCAGGACGTGCTGAGAGTCTTCAAGCCTGAGTTTGGAGCCCCTCCTCCATTCAACAATAATAGCCCTACTGTATCAGACAGCTCATGCAGCATACGCAGCCACAGAACCTCGGGGGACTACATTGAACCTTTATTTCTCCCATTCTCTACCTGCAGCCCAACCAAGATAGGCACAAAGACAAAACCCAAACTGTCAACCTATTTCAAATCTTTGCTTGTGTCTGATCAAGGCAAGCCACATGGCCAGTCCCAGGACCGAAGACAAGGAGGTGTTCTCTGCCCACTGGGAAGCTGTGATGGTTGATTTTGATTGTCAGCTCAATTAGACTGAGAAGTACGAAGGAGGTTAGTGCAGCTAACTGGGTATGTCTGTACAGATGCTTCCAGAAAGGCTTAACTAAGAGGGAAGAGCCGCCCTGGTATGGGCAACACCACCCCTGGGCTGAGATCCTGGGTATAATAGAGGAAGGTGTGCTGGCTAGTTTCATGTCAACTCGAAACAGCTAAAGTAATCTGAGAGGAAGGAACCTCAATTAAGAAAATGTCTTCTCTGAAGGGAAATGGAGGAGGGGTGGATCTGGGGGAGAAGGGAAAATCTGGGGGAGGACTAGAGGGAGGGGAAACTGAAGTCAGGATGTAATATATAAGAAAAGAATAAATAACTTTTAAAAAAAGAAATGAAAAGAAAGAGCAAGGATAAAGAAATAGGGAGAAAACATGAGTAATCATGAACTGATAACATTTTGTTTTCAAAATACAATGTTTAATAAAATGTGATCATTTAAAAAAAGCCTTCAGAAGAATGGGCTGCACACAAGCCTGTAGGGCATTTTCTTCCTTCCTTCTTTCCTTCCTTCCTTCCTTCCTTCCTTCCTTCCTTCCTTCCTTCCTTCCCTTTTTTGGTTTTTCAAGACAGGGCTTCTCTGTGTAACAGCCTTAGCTGTCCTGGAACTAACTCTGTAGAGCAGGCTGGCCTAGAATTCACAGAGATCCACCTGCCTCTGCCTCCTGAGTACTGGGACTAAAGGTGTGTGCCACCACTGCCCACGCTGTAGGGCATTTTCTCAATTAGTGATTGATGGGGGAGTGTGCAGGCCATGGTGGGTGGTGCCATCCCTGGACTGGTGGTCCAGCATTCTATAAAAAAGCAGAGTGAGCAAACCATAAGGAGAAAACCAGTAAGCAGCATCCCTCCACGGCCTCTGCATCAGCTCCTGCCTTCCATAAGGAGAAAACCAGTAAGCAGCATCCCTCTACGGCCTCTGCATCAGCCTTCCTGTCTTGCTTGAATTTTTGTCCTGATTTCCTTCAGTGACGAACTTTGATGCAGAAGCATATCTGAATAAACCCTTTTCTCCCCAAGCTACTTCGGTCATGGTGTTTCATCACAGCAATGGAAACTCTAACTAAGACAGAGCAGAAGAGGGAAAACCTCTAGTAAAACTATTCTTCTCCCTTGCTCAGCTTGCTGGCTACCACGGTATAAACGGCTCTATTTTGCTACATCCTGGCTGCCACCATAGACTGGGACCTCTGAAACAGGGAGACAAAACAAATATTTGCTGCCTTGTTTCTTTAGGTATTTGGTCAGACAATGAGAAGATCTGGCTAACACAGAGGACCTGGGAGGAGTGTGTGTGCAATAGTACTAATAAGAAAAAGTGACAAAGTGAGACTGAGAGTTGAATTTCGCTTACTGACACTAACAGCACCTGTATACAGTGTGCAGCAACTGTCTGCATACATACTCCTGCTACACAGTTACCTTGTTTTCTTTCATTTTTATTTTTAACTGATTCTCCACTATTACTTTCTTAGAAACAGGGGTTATATTTTTCATTGTATTTTCCACCTGGTATGTATAGCATGCACTTGAAAACATTTAAATTGATGAGTAAATGACTGTCTTAAAGAATTGGCAGCCCTGCTACTGGCCCTTTATAATGTGTCTCGTATGTGTGTTGTGTTACCAAATATTCTTAATAGCTTTCATATCAATATGATATCAAAGCCAGGATGGATAAGACCTGGTTTCTCTTGGGTAGAGAGTAAGAAAGGGAGGACCTGAATTGCAAGTCACTTGACCTACTTTGTTCAATGCCTGATTGTCAGCAGCAGCCTCCTCCAGGAAAGTATTGTCTGACCTCGCTGGGTCATGAGACCCTCCGACGTCCTGGAGCACAGTGCAGCGCTTTCAACACATTTCAGAAGAGTATTTCAGAATCCTATCTTCTGCTCAGTAATTAGATTTACAACAAACAGGAAATGGAACACATTTCTAAGCAAATACTTCCCTGATTACTTACACATGCAAATTCACAGACTAAGTTTAGAAGCCTAATTAAGCATCAAGCTATTTTTGAGCCCAGAGTCACAGGACAAATCGATGCCCAGAGGAGGCAGGCGGCTGACATATTTTTGTGCATCTGTTTGCATCTCCCACTCAAGGTTCTCACCTGAGGGGGAAGAATACATACACTGACTCAAATATATTTCGGTGACCCAGTTGGGGTTCTGGAAAACAAAGTGGGTCAAAGGCCTGCCAAGTTTTGTAAAGGATGCTCTTGGTCAGAATTCTGTTTCTCTCAATGGGAAAATGCTGAGTGAGGCACCCTAGGTGAAGAAGGAAGAGACAAAGGGCAAAGTGGACATCATCCAGGCAGCTGTCACTCCTGCAATGGCTGATTCGTGGTCAGTTGGCCAATGCCAGAGCTGGATTCCCATGTTGCAATCTATTTTTATAGACTTTCATAATTCATATGCAAACTTCAATGCTGTGCAACACCGTGCCAAGTGGCATGCCAAGATGCCAACTTTACACATGCAAAACAGACAAGCAGTTTGGAAAGTTTGTGTTCATTGTTACTTTGTGAGCAAAAGGCATCACCCCCTCACCTCCCAGTCATGGTGATCAACTGTTCAAAGATCTTTTCCTAAAAGCATCATTTGCTTAAGTGAGCCCACTTAACACTGTTGTTGTGATCATGGATTTGAGTGTTCTTTTTTTTTCTTCCTTTTTATTGAATTTATTTATTAGGGGGCAGATTGGACTCATGACCCATCACATATGTGGAGGTCAGAAGAAAACCTCCAAAAATCAATTGTGTCCCTCTACCACATGGTCATCATGTGTGGCAGCAAGCACCTTTACCCACTGAGCCACCTCATCACCCCAAGATCGGAGATTTGTGACGGAACTTCTAAGTGAGTACTTTGTCCTTCTGTGGGAACAAAGGTCCATTTGGCTCAGGCTTACTACACCAAGGAACTCAAAGAAAGCCATATAGATCCTATCCTTTTCCTCTTCATCTTGCCCTGTCACAGTTTCCAAAAGGAGTTTGTTTCCAAAGGCTGCTCCCTGCTGCATTGGAAAAGAGATTCTGTTTTATTTGTTTGTTTACATGGATGAGTGTCATGTCTGCATGCACAGCTGTGCACCGTGTGTGCCATCCCTGAGGAGGACAGAGAGAGCATCAGATCTCCTGAAGCTGGAGTTACAGAAGGTTGTGATCAATGTGGGCAGTGGACTCTAACCCAGGTCCCCTGGAAGAGCAGTCAGTGTTCTTAACCATTGAGCCATCTTTCCAGCCCCAAGAGATCCTGTTTCTAAGGGACATTAAGCATGAGCTGTCTTTCCATAATGCTATTCTTGTGATACACTCCGTGCCAGGTACAATGCTTACTTGCACCAGGTACTAGATTTACACCCCAAGAATAGCTAGACATTCTTAGCCTCCCGCTCCCAGAAAATGAAGCAACTGCCTAAGCCACGCGTGAATGAGAAAGCTGGAATTCAAGTTCATACCATTCTGACTGCAAATCTCAAGATCTTAACCAGTTCGTACAAGCTTCTTCTCCTGTCTCCATGGAAACCTGCAGAAGCTGTGCAAGGCCCCAAGCCAGGTTTGAATCAACATACTTGTTAGTAATGCCTTCCTTGTAATATGCTTGATTTCTTCCTTGTTAAATGTAAAATTGCATCTGTACAAGCAATTAACTCAATTCAGCTGAGTTTTCTGCATGTTTATTTTTCCCTGGATATCAAAACAAAAAGCAACTTCTCCCTTCTCCCATGCTGAAGTCTTACATTCTCTTTTCCACTGCATTTTCACAGACAGAAGGGAGTGATATGAGACCCGAAGACTACAATCACCATACTGTAAGGCACATGCAGTTCAAAAGTATTGAGATGTGTGCTAAGCTTGTGGAGTGGCTTGGGAATAGCACCGAAAGTAAAAAAACAAACTCTGTTAAGTTTCAAAGCATGATCTTAGCTGGGCATGGTGGTGCACACTTGTAATCCTGGAACTTGGAAAACAGAGACAGGTAGATCATCACATGTTTGAGATTGGCCTGGGCTACAGCATGAGTTCCAGGCTAGCTAGAGGTATACATAGTCAGATCCTAACTGAAAAAATAAACCTGGGGCCAGCAAGATGGCTCAGTGGATAAAGACATTTGTTCCAAGCCTGATGACTTAAATTCAAATCCTAGTCGAAGGAAAAAAACCAACTCCAGCAAGTGTCTGACCTCCACACACGTGTCTTAGCACAAATGTACACATGTACATGTGTATGCATGGACACACACACAAGATTGTTGGAGAAGCCTTGTTAGCCAATTATCTTTAAGAGGTGGGTCCAAGTTAAGGCGTGGCTTTCTGGGACCTGGAGAAAACTGGTGCACGACTCAGGTGCGTTCTCTCTGTATGATTCCCCCGGGGCACTGCTGAGCTTGGACTTCTCATTCCTGTTTCGTGAGTTTTCAACCTTCACTGTTGGGGGAGAGCATACACATTACACAGTTAAAGCTGACATGAGTTCTCTTAAAACAAACTCAGCCATCAGTGAGCTCCTTGGATCTACTTTCATCCCATCCCAAGACGTCAGTAAGATGCAGTGCAATCCCTCTGTGGCCTTTCTGTCTTGTTTTCTTGTCTCTCCTTAGGACATTCAAGTCCTAAGATTCATCGTCAACCCCTCCACCCCAAATTTCTTTTCTAATACTAATCTTTTATTTTTTAATCAGGGCTTTTAATATTTGCAAACCACCACCTCACACTCTATTTTCCTCAAGCTCTTTCTTAATTTAGAACACAGGGCAATGCCGCATTCCCAAATTATTAACTGAACAAGTTTAGTAATTAAAGTACTAACAATGAGCAAGCAACTGAATTCTTAGAGAGTTTTCTAGTTCAGAGGGTGAGTGATGGAAAGACGCAAGATCATCTCCAATGGAGAACAGACATACTGTATTTCCGGGAGTCACCAGGAAGTTCAGCTTGATGCACTAAGAGCAAGGACCATGGTCCTGACCAACCATCCATGATCTTCATCCCAGCTAACCAGACTCTCCGAGTGTTCAAAGTTGTCCCCAAATACAAGCAAGAAAGCAACTCAGACTGACTTATGAATTGGCGTAGTGACTATAGAAGTGTCCTCTACTCATGAAGAGGCAGAGTCTTCAGAGAGATTGATGGAGCAAAGGTCTTGTCTTCCCATTTGTCATATAGTACATAGAGACTGTCAAGTGACAGACATGCCAGACGAGCTGACGACTCCAAGGAAAACACTTGTGTATTTCTACAACATGCCTAACATGGCTGCATCTGCTATGTTGACGTCATCTTCAGCACTTAGTGTTTTCTCATTGATAATATCAAATCCACAATATAGCAAAGACAGAGAACCTAGAATTTGATCCCCAAGTACTCACGGCCTAGTCACCATGCTCAAAATCTGTACATTTTTGGGAGTTGGGCCAGGTGATACTCTGGGTTTCCAACAATCCTATCCCCAAGACTTATTACCACCCTAAATGAGGTCCCCAGTCCCCATGCAAAACCCTCCAATGATAAAGAAGCTAGCTCAAATCTACCTTAAGTTTTGTTAACCACTGGTAAAAGAAATGCATCCCAATCTGTCAGTCATTAGATAGCAGGAATCCATATCTTAATATGGAGTGAGAGGCTTGTCAAAAACTTTTGCTGCCTCCCACTCCCACCTCAGGCCAGGGCTGTAAGCTTAGTTAGCACGTATTCCGCAGCAACTGCAAGCCACCATTGCCATGGTCTCCTTGCTAGTGGAGGTTTGTGTTTGGCTCAACGTTCGGAGAACTGAATGACTCACCTTGGTGAGGAATTTCACTGCTATCTCAAGATTACAGTTCCACCAGGATTTTAACGAAAAATTTGTAAGCTAGATCTAAACCTGACTTGGAATGCCAAAACAATCTTTAAAAAGAATCAAGTTTGAAAACTTATCAAGCCTCATTCCAAGCGGAGTATAATGCTAGGCTATCGAAAACATTATAATTGTGCCTGATGAGAAACAGGGAGATAGAACAGAACCCAGGCATTGGATTTATAGAGTTTATTTATAGGATTGTTTGATTTTTTTTAAAAAAAGACTTCAGTTTGTTAAGGCAGTTTTAGATTCATATCAAAATTTGAGCCAATTGATATTTTTTATAATTTGTTCTTATTGAGCCAATTGATTTTTTAACTAAATGTGACAAGATGAAGAAAGGAAGACTTGCTATCAAATGGTCGAAACAACTGGATAGCCATATAAAACATAAAAATATACTTAAAAAAAACCCTAACTCTTATCTCACTCCATGCAATATTATTAGTTTGATATGGGTCATATCACAAAATGTAATCTATAGCAATAAAGGGTTATTTTTGTAGAAAGTACAAATTTAATAACTTTGCATTCTTAGGACAAGTACATATATCTTTGAAGACAAGAACTATAACTAAAAAATGATACTTGACTTTCATTAATACAAGAAAAGGTTTTTAAGATAATGTCTCACCATGTAACCCCACCCGAGATCAAACTCATAATTTCTCCTGCTTTAGCTTCTTGGGTGCTGGGATTCCAAGTATACATTAACTTAGAGTTTTTGTATATAAAAGTTATAATAAAGAAAATTAGGAAACCAGCCAGAACATACATCTGATAATGAATTTGTACCTAAGATATTAAAAAAAACCTTCAAAATCAGTGGTAAGACAGCTAACTTTAAAATATATATGGACTGCCATTTGTCTCTCTGACAAAAGTTGATAGTAGCACAAATCTATGGGCATAAACATAAATAGAAGACAGTTTGGCAGCATGGCCATTTAGCAAAATAACAATAGTAAGTCGTCCCCGCCCCCCCGACACACAAACCCCTGTAAAGGCCTATGATCTTGCAGTTGTGAACTTATGACTGGTTTCCAGTACCCAGCATGAAATTCCTCCTGTGGAGCAGACATTATGTCCAATCAGAATGTGGTTGGTTATCCCCATAACTGACATGCCACTATTGCACCAGTGGGCATACCTTCCTGCTAGGTCAGTATTGCAGCAGGCAGGCTGATTCATTTTCTACCCCAGCAACCTGCAAAGAACCTTCTGGTACTATGGAAGCCATCCAGAAGGAACTGAACCAAGGTCAGTTCAAAGTTGACTTCTGTGTCCTGCATCCAAAGTGAGTAGTGCCTTCAGCAAAGGAGTCTTACTAACGAGTTAGGGTGCAAGATCAAGGTTAATGACACTAGCCTGTGTTGTTTTGGATGCCTCTGGGGCACCATTGACTAATAATTTACAGAAGGGTATTCCATGCCTGACACGAATATTCTATTTTTTAACTTCTGAATGGATAGAATTGTTTGGTAGCCTGTGTCTTCTGGGAGTGGCAGCACCCACCCATTCAGGACACTTTTATTCACACTCCCTTAATATACATACATATGTGTGTGTATGTATGTGTGTTCTTACAAACTTGTGAGCTTCCACAAGACTTCTTCATATATACTTAAACCCTCACCCTTCTGTTCCCTCTCTCCAATTCCCATATCACCACTTAAACATTTAACCACATGGTTGTAGGCAACCCAGCAATTCCAGTACTCCCAAAACTAAATTTAAAAAGTGTGTCTACAATGACCATTGTACAAAAATATTCCAAGAAATCTTATTTGTAACAGTCCAAACTCAAAACAAGCCATACACTCATGAGTAGCAAAATAGGTACAGACACTATAACACATTCATAAACTGGAATACAGATAAAAAGTAAAACAAAAACTACTGTTCATTCTACAGCATTAGGAAACTTGAGAGTGCTATCTCTGTGGAACAAATAAACTCGGAAAGGGGACAATATGATTTTACCCATAGAGAAGTTCAAAAATGGACAGAATTAATAGTGGAAAAATAGGTGTCCAAAGATCAACTTTTATTGGTTATAGTCAACCATCATGATGTATTCAACTCTCAATACTATCAAGCTGAATAGTTAATGCTTTGGTAGAGTGTATGCCAGCTATACCCTCATTCTAAAGAAGCAGCTGCATCTGATAGACAGCAACTGTGTCAGTAACTGTGAAAGGTAAAGTTTAGCATTCCGTGAACATGCATTAATAATGTATATGCTGAGGGCAGTGTTAGTGTCTGTGAGTACTGAGCTCGACCGGACGTGATCCCAGTGCTGAAGAACTCGTGCATTGCGAGGGGGAGGGGCACAAAGTATTTCAAAATATTAGAAGGAGTGCTATAATGTAGCCGAGCCGAGAGCTATTCTTGGGGGCACAGGAAGTGAGCAAGATGTGGCAGAACAGAATGGCCGGCCTCTTGGGTGCCCCTGTACCCCATCACTATTTGAGGCAAGTGTGGAAAGTTGCTCTTTGTCTTTGGGAGATGGTGTGATATTTCAGCAGGTGTAAGGACTCTTAAAGACAGTTCTCCCCCATAATTTTAGGACAAAGTCTTCTTCACAGAGGGATACTGGAGAGAGCGTCTCATCCCTGACATAGTAGATAAGGGCCAAACGCATCCTGAGTAATATGTCTAGGAGGAAGCAGATCTTTCCAGCCAGAGACTGTGGCGTGCTGCAGAACAGCTCCCGAACACCCCACCTCCTGCCAGGATGTGGTTTGTTGTCCACACCCCCTTGGGTCTTGGCAACTAACAAAGTATGTAGGACTCCAACAACAACAACAAAAATGCCCTGGTGGCTCAGTAAAGAGGCGCCTAGGGAAACCAGAGAGCAATACGCTACTTATAATGTGTGCATGCCACGGGGCTATCTCCTGTCTCTCTCTGCTTCCTGAACTCCCTTGAACACCCCTTACATCCCAGGTCTGTTCTGAAAGAGGTACAGAAGCAGATACAGTTTGCTTGCTGACAATGTAGATGAGGTACTTGCCTATACATGGGAGAGGCTTCCTCTGAGTGCCTTCAGTAGTCTGGAAGCTACAGAAGTTGCAAGACTGTGATGTGACTCTCAGCAGATAGACCACCCAAAGAGAGGTGGCAGTGGAGAAAACACCAACAGATTCCTTCCAACCACGACTGTATCAGTTTCCTATGGCTGCTGTAACAACGGACCACAAACTTGGGGCCTTAAGACAACACACATTTATTATTCTACAGTTCAAGAGGTCTAAAACAGAACGATGAAGCCGTAAGACTGCTAGAACCTTCAGAATAGGATGCTTGCCCTTTCAAAGCAGCCTACTTCTGTTGCCCTGTGGCTGTCTTCCTCCGTCTTCAAAACCAGCATCTTAGCCCCTCGTGGCAGCTGTGCCTTTAATCCCAGCACTCAGGAGATAGGGGAGGGCAGAGCTCCATGAGTTTGAGGTGAGCCTGGTCTATCTAGCCAGTTTCAGACTAGCCAAGGCTACACAGTGAGACCATGCTTTAAAACAAAACAAAACCAAAAACCAGCAAGCATCTTTGTGGAGCCTGCATCCATCTTATAAGGACCTTAAATTTACAATGAACTCACCCACATAATTCAGAATAATTCTCCATCTCAAGATCCTTAATTTGATCCCATTTGTAAAGTCACTTTGGAATATAAAATACCATCTACATGTTCCAAGGCTTAGGGGATATCTGTGGGGGGATATGGATATCTATGGGGGATATGGATATCTGTGGGGGATATGGATATCTGTGAGGAATATGGATATCTGTGGGGGATATGGATATCTGTGAGGGATATGGATATCTGTGAGGAATATGGATATCTGTGGGGGATATGGATATCTGTGAGGAATATGGATATCTGTTGGGGATATGGATATCTGTGGGGAATATGGATATCTGTGAGGGATATGGATATCTGTGGGGGATATGGATATCTGTGGGGGATATGGATATCTGTGGGGGATATGGATATCTGTGAGGGATATGGATATATGTGGGGGATAGGGATATCTGTGGGGATATGGATATCTGTGGGGATATGGACATCTGTGAGGGATAGGGATATCTGTGAGGATATGGATATCTGTGAGGGATATGGATATCTGTGGGGGATATGGATATCTGTGAGGGATATGGATATCTGTGGGGGATATGGATATCTGTGAGGAACATGGATATCTGTGGGGGATAGGGATATCTGTGGGGATATGGACATCTGTGAGGGGTGATTATCAAGTCTATCATAACCCTACACCAACTGTACTCTGAAACAATTATAACAAAAACATCCCACCATTGAGATTCACCCTCTAATTATAAACTAGCTGTGAAGATAAATATTTTTATACAGAGATTATATGTATATATGTATGCATTTAAACTCATCATATTTTACAAATCAAGAAAAGAAACAGACCTGAAAAATAAAATACTCTCTACAACTTACACTCGGAGCAGGTCTGAAGGACTCCAAAGTCTATACTTTTCATTTTATTGTCTCTCACTTCTATTCCATGTTTTGGTGAGCAACACCAATTATGAGTTCTTGTTTGAAGCTTCTCCACCTTAATTTTTTCCTCCCAAGTAGGTAGATGGGGGAAGCTCCAGGAGCATCTTGAAAAACCAGAGACTGGGTTATTTATTTGGGCACGTCTCTACACAGCATACTGAATCCCCTGCACATGTTAACTTGCTCTTTGTTTTCCATCTTTATTGATTGCCTCTGTGTTTCCACCTTTCTCCCTAGTCCCCCGCCTTCAGTAGAAGGCACATTTGCATGAGAGACCATTTTCCATGCTAAAATCTTTCCCTGATTTTTGTAACATTCCCTTCTATTATTCTCCATGTGGGATTATTCAAGCATCAGTCAGGGAAGTGTGGAGACTCTACAGTAAAATAAACAGAATTGGGGATGAAAACAATAAATGTATCAAGCTAGATTTAAGAAATAAAATAAGAAACCAATATCCCATAAAACAAAAATAGATGAAGATTTATTTTAACAATATCATCTGGACAGCACCATTCCCCATTTCTTCAATAGGATTTATTTTTAAAATATTCTAATGAGTATATTAAATCAGAATAATCAAATTTTCAGAAGACAGAGTCTTCTTTCTCAGAAACAGTCCTTAAAGGGCAGTTGCTGTGATCCTTGCTAGTGAGTTTGTTTCTCAGTGTCATTAATATTGTCCTGCCAAGCCTTTGTGTTGAGGACAGAAATGAACTCTATCCATGATTTAATGTGCCTCTGACACTGTCAATCATGTGCTTGGGGAATTTTGTGTCATGTTTTATAGTTATTTTCATTACTACCTCCTCAATAAATGGTTCACAAATGTTAATAAAATCTGAATCATGAATAAAGAATGAAATTGAGAAAAGCTAAGGCAGTACACATAGGAAGGTAATGAATTAAGTTTGGGCCCATTTCTTCTAGCCCATTGTGGGCTCCCCAAAGTGAGGCTCTCCTAGAGGCTCCAGAGGTTCTCAAGCATAGACTCAGACACCTCCCCGCCTGCGCACTCCACGCCTTTGTGCAGCTTCCCTAAAGATGAACGACAGCGCCATGACCTTTGTACTCACAACAGAAGAAAACGGCGTTGCTTCAATACAGGTGCTCACGACCAAGCTAGACATTCCTCACAGTTTTACCAACAATAACATCTGAAGTTTGAGACATATTTCATTGCCAGAATATGAAGTAATAAATGGATATTTTTTAAAAAATGTAAAGAGCCAATCCAATAGTTTTAGGAATACTGAGGCATTTAATGCTCATGGTGTACTCTCTATGCTTGTCTGAGTCTTTTAAAATTGCTTCTCTTGTGTCCATGTTTGCATTCCTCCAACTGCCAGCTATGTCGCATGTTACTCTCTTGTACAAGATGCATAAATGCATGCGCAGCCACATACGTGTGAAAGTGCAGAACCAGTAAAACCCCTTTGGGACAATACTTTTTTTTATTTTTTTAGAGTTGAAAGCTAAAATCCTTAACATAGCTGATATATGACATGACTTTTTCTTTAACCAAATTTTTCACTTTATCTCATTATTTTCTGTGGTCTGATCATAGTATCCTTGGGGGGGGGATCCATAAAATCCTAGGCTTCTCCCCACTACAGGACCAGCAGATATTTTCAGTCCTTGATACCCTTACTCACCTCCTTATACACACACACACACACACACACACACACACACAGATGGTAGGAACAGAGACAGACAGAGAGACAGTGGGACAGAGGGAGACAGACAGACAGAAAGCATTTACCAAGTTACTCTTCTTTCAGATCTCAGTTCAAGTCCATACTTGCCTAGAGGATTCTCCCAGCACCCCTTAAGCTGTGTCTAGTCTCCTGAGAGATGCATTTATAATCTACACATCTATGGTGCCTAGAACACAGTAGACATAGTAGGAGCATCTGCCCCATAAGAAAATCTGTAAAGAGCATTTCATTGGCACCAGCTTAAACAAGAGCATGAGTCATGAATTTTAGTCAGATGAGCAGCCAGTGGAGAAGCTGAAGCCCTGAAGAGTTCCCTGAGGTAGCCATGCAGGATTTAAAGGAACAGTCAAAGGGAATCTTGGTTTGGGGCATGAGAGATGGGTTATCTGAGGTAAAAGTTAGTATATGAACTTCAAATGACCTCCCACAGATGTTGAGGAAGAAGCAGCCAAGTGCAATGAGTTAATTATAAATTCCAGGTCTCGTCTTGAAATATTTCAAATAACTTTTACAACCATGCATTTGACAGCATAAGATAAAGTTCATTACCAACAAGCAAACAAAAGACATGAGGAGTGTCTGTAGATAGCTCTGCAGTCCATGTAGACAGTCTTGGGCCTATGTTTCAGCTTGACACCCATGGAAAATAATCCATTGACTTCCAAAACAAATATCTATGACAATTATGGAAATCCATGTCAATAGATATTATTCATGTTAAAGATGGTGCATCATGTTAAAAATGGTGAGTACATTTTAAAAGTTGTAAACTGACCCGGAGGAACACATAGGTGCAATTCTGTTGGAGATAGAGAGATGAAGAGAGGGGATACAGACAGGCCATTTTTGGTTTCAGATTTCTGAACTTTTTCACAGCTAGCTTGCATTCATGTATGACTTTTGCAATTAAAAACACATAAAACAAAAAAAGACTCTATAAGGAAATCCCCCATGCTCCTCAAAGAGTAACAATTTTTATGAATGTGTGTGTGTGTGTGTGTGTGTGTGTGTGTGTGTGTGTGTGTACTGAGATCATACTAATGTTCACAGCTCTTCCAAGAGTTTGGAATGTTTGTTATCTTATTATAGCAACCCCCACAAAAGCCACAGAAGCAAGTGGAACCAGGCAAAGGGATCCCTTCATTATCCCTCCTTGAAACCTGAGGCAACAGGTAGGGAGCAAAGGACATGACCTTTGCTGGCCAGGAGCTAAAGGAAAGCACCAAGCAAAGGAACTCTGGCTTCCTATTCTTTCCCCACTGTGTGCTCTGTTCCATTTGTTCATCATTCACAGGGTGGAAAACCTTAGCATTCAGAAGCTGAAATAAGGAAATATCTTTGGGTTAATACACTTGATTGCTCATAAAAATGCTTTGTTCTAAAGTGTGCTATAACTTCTGAATTACACTACATAAATGGTGTGAGGGTTTCTTGTTATTGCAGAACAGGAAAATTTACTGCTTTCATTTAAACTAACACTTTCTGGAGAGAAATTATGGTAGCTGACTGTGTTTATTATATTTGCCCCCAGAACTAATGTCTTAGGAAGTCCTGCTGGGTTGCAGAATAATGTTCAGGACAAAATATTTCTTTATTTAGAGACATGGAACATAAAACATATTTGACTGTCCTGGACTGTTACATTTCTCTTAAATATAAACACTCTCCTAGATGTCCGCATCACACACATCTTAATCTGTCACAGTGCTTGGTGTTAGCTTTCCTCCTCCCTTGCTGTAGTTGTCTATAAACACGTCTGTGACAATACTCCAGATCAACACAGGTATGCCACCGCTTGCACCTAGTTCTTCCTTAAAACTGGCATGGTTTGTGACTTGTTTTGGCTAATAGAACCTGGCATTGTTGATATTTTGCTGGCCCCATAAGTACCTTTCACAATAGCTCAGAGCACTACCATTGCCCTCTCGGTTCCGACTGACACTTCACACTTCAGATTGGTACACTGAATGATGTGCACCAAACAAAAGGCCCCAGAAGACTTGAGTTTTAAATGTATGCCTTCTCGTGAGTGCCATTTTAGCAGCGACTTTCATTTGGGCAGTGAAGCTAGAGATGCCACAGCCCTTCTCAGGCACGAGGGGCAAAAGCTTAGGGAGAGTCACCTGAGGTGCTCAGTACAAGGCAGGCTGACTTCAGAGTCCTAGCACTTAACCCCTCATCTGACCCTACAGGAACCCAGAGTCATTCGGGTTACCTTTGTGTCTTTCTCTGGTGTATTAAACCCTGCTTCTGCTGGTTCTTGGGCTGATAGAGGACTTAATGACAGCACTCCAAAGGATTTATGGGAGGGGACAGTTTCTCTATTTGATTCAAGTCCCTAGTATCCTCACAATCTAGGATGTTTGACAACAGAGAATGGTTCAAATACATAACTTGGAAGATGGGAAAATGTGCCAGAGCAAGAGAAGGCAAGAAAGGTAATGAGTCTGAAGAAGGCATGTCAAAGCTGTGCTAGGTATGAAGAGCATTGCTTGTAGGTCTAAGATGGAAGACAGATTTTCAAGCAGAGCAAGTACTGGTCATCAGCAGAAATAGAGACAGGAATCTGGGTATTAGAGAGATCTGAGGTATCAGGGAGCCTAAGTTTTAAGAACAAGAAGTCCTGACACTAGAGAAAGGACAGCAGGGTAGAATCAGTCACAGGAGCTTCCCTTTTAAACATAGACAGTCTTTATATCTTCTATTCACACTGCTTCTCTGGTCTTATTGGATAAACAGGACAGCTGGTATTCTCTCCATTTAATGGAGGAAGATGAAACCAGATTATGGAAGCTGCTCACCACTTTCTTGTGCAAAAACACTAAGACGGTGACCTGGAAAGTCACTGTGAGGACTTAGGTGTGGGAGAAAGTTATGATGAAAACTTAAAGCTCACCCCTGAAATGTTCAGTGCTCCCAGTCTTTCTTTCACTCCTGTGCTAAAACAGCTTCCCATTTCAGGCCACTTATCTATGTTGAACCTCCTTATTAATGGGGTGTCCAGCTGCAAAATCCATACCAGTAACACAAGAAGTATCAAAAGACTTCAGAGGGCATTAAAAGTTGAGTCCAATGTGGATTAAACTTTCAAAGAGTAATACACATACATACACAAAATAGTCTTGAAACAATGACAAAAAGTTGGTTCAAATGAGTAATACAAAAGCATCTCTTATAAAGGTTCTTTTCATTCTCAAAATGATGTCAAAATCACATCTGAGTAACAAACTCCACCTGCTGAGTTTATATCTGTGAGCGTTTGTTTTCTTTATCTCTCTATTTATTCCACTTTGTCTCCATCATGAGTGTAAAGAAAGAATTTAAAATATTCTGTCCCATTAAATGTCTAACTATAATTGTGCATCTTCTGGCTAACTTCAGGCAAAATCATATAGATAGATATCCCAGAGTTTTGTTTTTATTTTATTATGTTTATTGTGTTATATTAATTCTCTTTTGCCAGACTGAGTTCCAGTCAGCCCACATAGAATCAATTGCCTGGATGTCACCATCACGGACAATATTGCCATGTGAAGTTAAAATCACTATCAATGTAACTACCCTGGACTACAGCTGCACAAGACTAAACCCAGACCTTAAACACCTAAATTCCATGCAGGATCCTCAGGGTTGATGACCCTATTAAACCTGAAAGCACTAAACAGAAAGCTGTTGGTCCTTCCCTGACCCTTCCACACTCCCACCTCACAGGACTCCAAGGCTCCTGCCTCTGTCCAGCCATTCTTCCAGTCCTCCCCTCCTCTTATGATGACCTGGCGCTTCATCTCCACAGTTACCCAACCATGGTTACCCAACCATCCTACACATCTGCCTTTTCCCGGACACTCCTTCCCCCCACTTAACTGAAACCTGCCTCTCCCTCTGAGGACATGGTTTTCCCAAATAACTTCTCCATTTGAAGGTGGTTCTGTATCCACTTGAATGCCCTATGAGCACCTCAAACTCAGCAAGTATAGAACTAAATGATTCTTCTTTCCTCCATCATTCAGTTTCTTCCTCTGTTGCCATAACACACACATCACCCCGTCACTCAAATCAGAAACATGAGAGTTAATCCAACTGCTGCTTCTTTCCTTTTCCACATCCTACCATCCCCAGGTCCTCCAGCTCCCCTGCTAAGTAGCCTTCCAGCCCATTCTTCCTTCTGTGTTCCTGCTATTACAACTCAGCTCAAGTCTCCCTTCAGCTCCTTGCCTAGATTATGTCTCCATTTTCCATCTTCGAATCCACCCAGGAAATCTAGCCATCAACCGGTTCCCATAGCAACCACTCTAACACAAAGTCGATCATGCTCATCTTCTGTTGTCTCCAACCTGGCTGAGCTCCCTGTCAGGAAGAGCTGACCCTCCATAGTCCGTCTCCACCTACTCTCCCAAACTCCTACTTAATATGTTAATAATACTATTATTAATATTAATACTATTAATGAAGCAACAGGTCCTTCATTGCATCTATCTAAGCCTTGACTCAGTGTCTCTTGCGCTCCCCACTCTGTCCATTCTTCCCTTGCTAAGCTCCTAAATGGTGAACTTTTTGCTGGTGTTAATCTACCAGGAATCATTTCCCGGGCTGTCACACCAAGTGCCCCTCCTTGCACTCCCAACATCCCCTTCTTTGTTTGAATTAACCAAGTGAGTAATATATGTATCCTTCATTCCCCTATGTCTGTTTGCCCTGAGGTCATCGGTTGAATTTTTTTGCAGTTCCTTCCATGGATGTAGCACAGTGACACAAGCATATTAGGTGCTTAATAAATATTTAATGCACTAAAATAATTTGCACTTAAAATGGATTATGCGAGCCCCAGTAGTCTGCATACATATAGGCATGCATTTGCTCTTCCTCAGCAGTGAAATAGATACTAAATATTTATAATCTATTTATCTAGCGTTCTTGACCTCTCTGCTATTTAGATATGTTGTAACTTCTTGAAATGCCTCAATTTCTTGTTCAGTCAGGAGCAGCCCTCTCAAGTAAGCTGTAGAATCTGTTCCATGAAAAATAACTGATACAGGTGGTATGAGAAGAGGCAAACTTGGGAGAACCTGGGTCTTACTGGAATTTAGATTATACACATATGCAATGATTGGCAAAACATAGATTTAGCTTTTCAGCCAATGTAAATTACTAAAACGCAAAATGAATTTACAAGTGTCAGGGAAAAAAAAGTGGCTGGAACCGGGAGAATTTAATCAGGACCAGCTGCAGAAAGTGAAAACCACCTTTAATATAAAGACTCAGTGAGCAGGGGTAACTGAAAAAGAAGAAAAATAGAATTTCAGCCTTAAAATGTAAGTGGGAAGGGGGAAGAAGAAAATAAAAGTTGTGCTTGGAAGGCAGCAGGCTCATTTGTTTGGCTGAACTGCAGCATTTGCGCTAGCAGAGATGTGGGCAGCCGGAGGGACCTGCACAGAGACCATCTACCAAGGGGAAATGAGCCTTTAGGACTCGACAGGGCTAAATCTCCAAATCAAGCATTTCTTCCCTCTTTCATGAAGGAATATTTTTGCTTGAGTGCTTCTGACATATAGCCCTAGTTTTCTCTCTACTGCTGTGATAAAACATTCTGACCAAAGGCAACTTGGAAAGGAGGAGGTTTATTTCATCTTACAGGTTATAGCCTATCCCTAAGAGAAGCCAAGATAGGAACTCAAGGCAGGAACCTGGAGGTAAAACTCAAGCAGAAATTGTGGAGGAATTTGCTGCTTATTGGCTTGCTCTTCATGGTGTGCCCACCCTGCTTATACAGATCAGAAACATCTCTGCAGGGTTGGCACTGTGCACAGTGGGCTGAGATTGTTTTTATCAGTTCTTAATAAATAAAAGCTGTCCCACAGACATAGACCAATCTCAGTTGAGGTCTCCTCTTCCCAGAAGATGTTAGCTTGTGTTAAATTGACCAAAACCAAAAACGAAACAAAACTAACCAGCACAATGGACACCCAAGCACATCACCACTGAACCATAAGTGTTCATTCCTTCTTACCCCAAGTCTTGTGTTGACATCATAATATAAAGCACAGTACAGCTCGTGTAAATGCCCCACAGACTTTTAAATTGTCAACACATTAAAACTTCACTGCCTCTTTAAAATAATCGAAGTCTCTTAACTCTGAGCTCCTATAAGACCCAGCATCACATATCTACTTTATAATTCCAAGAGTGGAAGAACCAGGGCATGCTTAAAATCATAACAAAACCCAAATTCAACAGTATAAACAGCATAGTGCTGGTATTCAACTCATGGTCTTCTGGGCGCCACAAGTCTTGCGAGTCCTCATCTCTCCAGTTCTGAAGGTCACAGCACAGCAGCTTGTCTCGTAGGCTGCTCTGGATGCACTGCTCCACACCTACGGCGCCCAGGATGGTCACTTCATAGTACTGCCATCTCTGATGTGCTAGGCCCCTTATCTGCACTAACGGCCTTCTGGCTTATGTGGAGAGATTCCATTCCAGCTATAGAATACCAAACCTTAGCTTCTATTTGTGATTCCTTTAATTCTGGGGGTTTTATGCCATCCAAACTAGTACTACGTAGGAGATACGTGTTACCAAGTTCAGCTTCTAGGTTGAGATGCAGCCCTGGCTCCTGTACCACAGCTTTTGTGTTCTGGCCCTGAGGAAATATTTCCGAGATTTCACTCCACTGATGCTGGTCTGTTTTTGTTTTGGGCCCCAGCTAATCAGCATTGTGTCCTTGAGCACGTTTCACTTCAGTGGTGCTGGTCTCTCATGAGTCACATCTGATTCTTCAGCCACAGTCCACCGTGCTGAGGGGGCATATCGTCTCTCTGGGGCTTGTAGGACATTCAGTCTAGCCAAATCAGCAAGCTCTGGGTTCTCTTAGAGACTTTATCTCCAAACATAAGGCAGAAGATATAATATTGTGAAGGGATGGCAGGATGGTTCTACAGGGAAGGCACTTGCCTTCCAAGCCAGGAGTCCTGAGTTTGATCCCCAGGATCCACGTAAAGGTGGAACTTGAGGCTCCACAAAGTTGTTCTCTGACATCTACAAATACATTATGGCATGTGTACCTCCCCCCCCACAAATAACAACAACAATTATGTTAAAACAAAGGATTGACTCTCATTGAAGAAGATACCCAGTGTTGATCTCTGACCTTCAAATGTGCAAACACACATTCATGCATACACCATACAAATCTATCTATCTGTGTGTCTGTCTGTCTATCTATCTATCTATCATCTATGTGATACACACACACATATATATACATCACACATATACCTGTACATGCACGCACACACACATACATGTGAATGTATTGATTGTATCAACACCAGAAATATTGGAAGTTTTAATTTATAAATGTCTGTGCTGACATGATGAAAATAAGCATTTAATATGGGGGTAGGGAGGATTGAATAAGTGGACTGAAGGCAGAGATAGGATGATGTGGGATTCCCCTCTGTATGCTGTGATTACAATTGAGTAATACTGCTTTGGACCTATATCAGGGCAGAACAGAGGTAGGCAGGGAAAGCTAAACTGAATGCTGGGAGGAAGAAGGCGGGGAGTCAAGAGACACCATGTAGCCATTGCCAGGAACAGACATGCCAGAACCTTGCCGGTAAGCCACAGTCACATGGAAATACACAGATTAATAGAAATGAGTTAAATTAAGATGTAAGAGTTAGCCAATAAGAAGCTAGAGCTAATGGGTCAAGCAGTGATTTAATTAATACAGTTTCTGTGTGAACAGGTGGGAGCAAACAAGTGGCTTCGTACAACAATGGGAGATGTAGATGAAACTAGAAAACCATATTTAAAGTCAAATTCAGCAAGTTGCTAACTGTAAGACATAAGGCATAACATTGAGACAGTAAACAAAAGCTGTCTGGGTGTTTGTTAAGGTCTAATGGTAGAAAACAGACAACTGAATGGGATAAAACTATAGGATATAATGAAAAGAAGAAAAAGAGAACAGCACTGTGCAGTACAATTAAAGCCAATTTCCCAGTCTTTCTCCTCACAATAATTATATGATATGGCTGATTTTGTGTCAAGAACATTGTCTTGGGTTCTGCTTCTATTTTCTTTGTCTCTAACTGTCAACACTTAGAAAAACTCCTTTTAGATTTATTTATTTTGCTTTATATGTGTGCATGTGTGCATATATGTATGGAAACCGCATGTATGCCTGGCACCCAGGCAAGTCAGAAAAGGGTGACAGATCCCCTGGAACTGGAGTTATGGGATGACTGTGAGCTGGTAAAAGGACCTGAATCCTCTGCAAGAGTAGCAAGTGCTCTTAACTACTGAGCTGTCTGTCCAACCCACCTGTTAACTCTTACTTCTTTAGCAATACTGTCAAAAAATAAATCATTTGAGACCCTCCTGTTTCTAAAATGTCCCTCACCTCCGTGTAACGGCCACCTCAGAAAATCCTGCTGGACGTTCTCTACATAATTAGTTGCCCAATGTATCAATGCTTTGGCTGGGATATTCTGCCAGTGGCCCCAACTTGTTTAGTAATATCTGAAAAAAAAAAAAAACCAGGTTTCTTCTCCTGCCAGTATTCTCATTACAAGACTATTTCAATAGAAGTTTAATTAACAGGGAGCAATACAATAAACAGCACCAGCAAAAGAAGGATGGAAACAACGATCCTCAGGCTTGCCAAACTCTGACAACTCCCTGTATACATTTTAGCACCTCACTAGCAATATTTGGGGCAGCCTAACTGGCTTGGCTTCCCCATTAGCTGCTGTCGGGGATCCTCTCATGGGCAGGTAGGTACTCCTGGCTCTCTCCTTCTCTAGGCATCTCCCTTCTGGAATCCATCTTCAACAAGTTAGCATCTCTGAGAGAGCCCTGGCTGGCTACATACATAGTGTGGGATTGAGAAACCTGCCCTTCAGAGACCCTGATAGAAGGTCAGAGAGAAAAGAGTCCTCCATTCTCTGACTTATGCAACCCAGCGGAACCTTCAGCCACTAAAGGTTATTCCAGTTGTTATCTGGTAAAGTTGTCCAGTACCAGTTGGCCTCTATCAGCTCTACCTTAGACTTCTGGCTCCTCATTTTTTTTAGGGATACCATCCCCTCCTTTTTTTTTTTTACCATCCCCTCCTTAGTATTTTGCTGCTACCACTGACCTCGACTCTTCTGTTTCCAGATGTACTGGCTGGTTGTATGTCAACTTGATACAAGTTAGAGTCATGGGAGAGGAAGGAGCCTCAGTTGAGGAAATGCCCCCATAAGATCCAGCTGTAAGACATTTTCTTAATTAGTGATCGGGGGGGGGGGGGAGGGCCCAACCCATTGTAGGCGGTGCCTGTTCCTGGGTTGGTGGTACTTGGTTCTATAAGCAAGTGGGCTGACCAAGTCATGGGGAACAAGCCAGTAAGCAGCACTCCTCCATGGCCTTTGCATCAGCTCCTGCCTCCAGATTCCTGTCCTGTGTGAGTTCCTGTCCTGACTTCCTTTAGTGATGAACAGCAATGCTGAAGTGTGAGCCTAATAAACCCTGTCCTCCCCAGCTTGCTTATTTGGTCATGGTTTTTCTTTGCAGCAATAGAAACCCTAACTAAGACATAGACATTGTGAAGATTTTCTCCTATGCATGGTGGTTTGAATGAGAATGGCCCTCATGGGCTCATATTTGAATGCTTAGTCCCCAGTTCTCTCTCTCTCTCTCTCTCTCTCTCTCTCTCTCTCTCTCTCTCTCTCTCTCTCTGTGCCTCCTGCTTGTAGATTAGGATATAAGTTTTCAGCTACTACCCCAGTGCCATGCCTGCCTGTTGCCATGCCCCTGCCATGATAGTCATAGACTCCAACCCTCTGGAACTGTAAGCAAGCCTCCCAATAAATTCTTTCTTTATAAGCTCCCTTGGTCATGGTGCTATCACAGCAATAGAGCCACTATACTGTGTGTGTGTGTGTGTGTGTGTGTGTGTGTGTGTGTGTGTGTGTGTGTGTGTGTGTACACAAACACCATACAAATCAGCCAACCAAGAAAGGAGCCACTTACATTATGCCATCCCTTAATCTATACTCCATTTTTTTTCTTTATTTTAGACCCAATTATCTTCTACTCTTCCCCTATCATAGACTGGGAAGAAGTACAAAGACTAAAGTAAAGGAACATGGGAGATATCTATTTCTTCTCTGCAGGTTGATTTTTTTCCTGTTGTGCATTATGTATGAACGTTGCTCAATTACCCTGGCTACTTGCATATATATATATATTATCAGCTTGGTTATCCTCATGTATCCCAGCAATTCCACCACCAACCCCAATATGTCAGTATAATGAAAACCTTCTCAGTAGGAATAACATTTGGTTTCTCATCCTGTCTCAGACTTCATTCTTCATTCCCTGGTGAAGATCAGTTGCTAATTTGTCACCCCACTGACCACCAGCTGTTACAGTTAAATCACATACACTGTTCTCATAGGGAAATTCCTCTCTAAACCCCCAAAGGCCAAAGACTCCAGCAGTCACCTCGTTTGTCACAGTAGATCGCAGACCTTCTAACTTCTTATCAGCTTCCAATTCCTCTTCTGCTCTTCTGGCCCTCGTAGAGTCTAACGCTACTGACACTGTGGCTGCCCTACCTCACACCTGAGCATCGTCTTCTGTCACAGCACCTACCTCTCTCCCAGATAGCCTCTTGTATCTCACTTAGAAAACCAGTTACTTCAGTTACGAAAACTCAGGAAAAATTTTCAAATGAACCTTCCCTGCTTTGCGTCATTAGTGACCAAATCATTACTGTTAGCAGGAGCCAATTCCACAGAGACCAACACTTGAAACAAAGACTCCCTCACAGATTTGGACCTTGGTTATTGTGTCGCAATAACATAACACAGGCGTTACGTCAGCTACAGGGTGAATTACAGTGTGTGTCCTAGTGGCATCACTATTTAATCAGGGGTTGTGGGCTATCCCATGGGTTATCCCAAGAACCTAACCACAGTTACAGTGTTATTGGTTTGGAACACTGAAGCCTCTCTTCTAAAGAACTCCGGAGGAACTTTTGGGACCTCACTTGTTCATCCCTGGCATCTGTAGACATTGTCACCCTTTCCCACATATGTGGCAACTTCATCTGGGTCTGGAAGTACTAGCTGTTCTGTTTCAACAATTTGGAAAGATCCAGAAGAAATATATTATCACCTGGAAGAAGCTTATCAACTGATAATAATCACAATACAACACTGATTTCCTAAATCTTGGTATTTTTTTTTATTTTGTCCCAATCCAATTTTCAAAACCACCATTAAGATATTCAGAACAAACACTATGGATTTAGGCAAACAGCAAACTATATAGAGAATTGGGGCCTGCCTTTGACATTTGTTAAGTGTACATTTAGCAAAGTCACCAAGTTCCCCTGAGCCTCCGTTTCCCTAACAGCAAAGCAATAGTTGTGACCAAGTTTCTCCTTTGTATCCCACTTGTGAGACATCTTAGCAAAGGGCGGCCATTCAGAGCAGAGTAGCTGCAGTTGTAGAATTTCTAGGCCAGGGGAGGACCAAAGTGACAAGAGCAATTGACACAAGTAAACAGTGCATGGAAACCAAGGTAATTAAACAGCATCTAGACAGAGCAGCGAGCACCAGGTGAGAAGACAGGGTGGCAGAATGGCCACACCCTGGCTACGGCCGGTTGACAAAATTAAGTGAGTGGAATCTAGTAGTTCATAGAAATCCATTCCAAGGGCAGGCTCTTATCCTGGGGAGAGAAACACCAACGAAATTGCAGGGATAGAAGTTCCAGGGAAGCCAAGTTTTATGACATGAAGGGTATGGAAACACTTGGAAACTTAGGTGTCGGACCACAAGGACGTTGTAGGTTGGCTAAACTGGGTACTTCAAGACAAGGGATTTGAGTGACCTGGGCTGCTGAGATCATAGGTCTTATCAGCATCATACCTTAGACCACTGAAGCTCACACATGGTCAAGGTGAGACAGATGATAGTGTCAATACTGTGTGAACAGAAACTAGAGTCGGGGGAGTGTATTAGGGGAAAGAAAGGAATCCCAGTTTCTCCCTGACATGGTGTATGTCTCAATGACGATCACACATGGGCTGGGATCTGGCAAAGTTCAAATGTTGATGATCCACTTTAGCTTTTTAAAGCAAGGTTAAAGTTCTGTAAGTTAAATCAGTTCATTAGGGCTCTGTGTGTTTGGCTGGATGCTCATTCCCAGAGCAGGTGACTGTCTTTCAATGTCCCCTGGCCATAAGCCTTTCTTTCTTCTTGCCAGTTGCTATGTAAATGCTAAATGCCAAAGTACCTGGAACATGGGGTAAATAACAACCTAGCAGGGTCTCACCAAGGCTGGTGGAATGCAAAGAGACAAAGCTGCATACATGTGCCCCTGTGTACAGAGGAAAGGACAGTAGCTTGTCCCTTGTATCAGTGAACATCCTTAGTCTTCCACTGTCTGCATGTTGGAAGACAGAGCACAACCTCCTCAGGGCCATGTAAGTACCATGATGAAAAGATGAGCAAGCATAAAAGGAAAGGAACAGATGAGGAATTGCCAGCAAAATCTTCAGAGTCCCTATTGAGAGGAGTCCAGGGCAGTAATAACAAACATGGCAGTCAGGGAGAGTTAGCCACTATATTAGAATGCTAATACTCATTTGATTGACTTATCAATCCTGACATCTCCGGCACAGTGCATTAAAGAGAGTATTCTAAAATGGAAGTCCAGGTGTCCCATTCCCAACTGTGTTTCTTCCTCAGTCTCTTGCTGATGGTGTGAGGAACGTGACTGGACAGGCCACCTCTACCCTTGCACATTATCAGATCCCAACCTGTGTGTGACTCTCAGTGAGACCCACCCATGCGGGGAGAAGCCGGGATCCCTCTCCTCCCCCTTCAGCACTCCTTCCCAGAAAAGGGTGCTTCGCATTTCCTAATTAGGCTATATTCAGTGTCTACAGGATTAGTGATGAATGAGATACTGAAGTATAATCACAACTGATATTATTCATGTCCCAGGAATGTGCAGCCGAAGCTGCCTGCTAGTTCCAACAGAAAACAATGGTGTGGTTGACAAGCTGCCCTTGTGAGACACAGATTCGGCTCCAAACTATTTCCTTGTGCTTCGTCACAAAGGCAAAGAAGAGGTATCTTGAGAGACGAAATAAACATGCTATGAATTCCTGTCTCTTGGTTGTGTGTAGCTCATTATGTCTTATACAGACTGGTATGACCTATTAGAATGGGCAGAAACGGGGCCAACTAAAACACCCTTTACACCTACCTTGAGATGTTTGGTTGCCTAGAGGCCCAAGTAACCGCACAAAGGGTAATTAACTTAATCATATGTGTCCTGCCTGGTATTATGCTGAACTATGATGAAGTAGATAAGTAGTGTCTTCTGAATTGGTTTGTAAATAGGTGAGATAAAGGGGAGGAGGGGAGATGGGAGCAGGTGTGCTGGAAGTTCAAGATCACTTCTGGCTACGTAGTTATTGAGACACTGTCAGTAACAAAAACTATACAACACACAACAGTAAATAATGTAAGGCCCAGACAATCCAGGGTTATAATGGAGAGATAAACAAAGCCTTAATGACTAATCAGAGGAGGGGATGATTAAGTCTAAAGGGAGCAGGGCTACCAAAGGGGCGGTCTAAGGATGAGTAAAGGCTTGTGAAGGACAGGAGATGGCTGCACATTCCAGAAGTTAATAGATGGGACAGAGCCGTGAGGAGTTCAGAGCTGTAGTAGCACAGAGGAGGGGTAGCAGCCCGGTGGGCAGGACCCTTGCACAAAGATGATTCTGCTGCTGAAATACAAAGAACACTGAGTGGACAGATGAAGGACTGGAAGGAAGGCAGGCAGGGAGTCCCGAATAGGGTGAAAGACCATGATGGTGTAGAATAATACACCATAAAGCACTGTTCGGAACGTGGGGGTGGGCAGATGGGGCTGTAGCAGCAAATAGGGCCAGGCCCAACAGAAGATGTTGCAATCAGCTAAATGCTGCATGTTTTATCCTAATGGCTGTGAGAAGCTATTTTAAGGTGTTCCCATTTATTTGACTTGATGACTAACCAGACCTTGGAAGAGTGTAAACGAAAGACGCGAGTAGAATATTATGAGGACTTTAACCAAAGGTGTAATTAGGTGTGACTGACAGATAAATAGCTTCATAGGATCCTGTACATTTTATTAAGTAGCAGAGGAAAATCGAATAATTACATCTACTCTGCATTATTAATTGCCAATGATTGCTATCTCTTGTTTCATTATTTACGTGAGGCCATTTCCTTGAGGAAAGATCAAGAGGCCCATGTTTAATTCATCCGTCTGTCGTCCACAGTTCCCAGGACAGGCCTTGCACATCTCAACCATTCTGTAAGTAAGAGATGGATAAATGGAAAACACTGAAACTGGGGGGGGGTGTAAATGTCAGTATTGCACCAGGAGAAAGCCCTTCCTCTCCCCCATGTAGCAGAAGGTCGCTTTGTCTCTCTTTGCTCATGAGATACTTGGGATCCACAAGAGCTTCCAGGACTACCCTGTCCCCCAGCTCCTTAGCGATGGTAAGGATAATAGTCTATATAATTCCCAAGTAGACTGCCAAACATTTAAAATGATCTGAACTCATAAGCCAGTCACCCACAGAGCCACATGGTGGCCAAGTCTGGGCCAAAGGAAACAGGAGCCTCTTATCAAAGATTCCACATCTACTCACCTATTTATTGAGAGGTAAGAATCCAGATTCACCAGAAGTTTCTAAAGCAGGGGTTCTCAACTTTCCCAATGCTGTAACCTTTAATACAGTTTCTTATGTTGTGGTGATCCCCAACCATAAAATTATTTTTGTTGCTATTTCATAACTCTACTGTTACGAGATCCACTTGCCTCTGCCTGTTACGAATTATAATGTAAATATCGGATATGCAGGATATATGACCCTGTAAAAGGGTCCTTTGACCTCAAAGGGGTCACGACCTATAGGCTGAGAACCTCTGCTCTAAAGTCTTCTACGTCCAGTTGTTTCCAGTTCAGTAGCATTATGTATATTGAAGCAATATACCAATACAGATAAGCTGAGTTTATTTTGTCATGGAGACTTCACGTTTTCATTCCAATAATGCAACCACAATGGACATAAGGCCACTCTTATCATCAGTATGGGAAAAACGATATGGAGTCTTGGGCTGGAGAGATGGGTCAGCAGTTAAAAGTCTTCCCTGCTCTCCCAGAGCACTTGAATTTGGTTCCCAGCACCTCCATCGCATGACTCACAGCTTCCTTTAACTCCAGCTCCAGGGGACTACACTCCTTCTTCTGGCCTGTGAAAGCATTACATATTAATTGCATACATTCACACTGACACATATATATACATAAATATAGTGATATTTTGTTTGTGATCTAACAAATAAGGCTTGCATGAAGATCAGAGTGCAAAGCTAAGCCACTAGAGGTCAGGAACTGGTGGCACACACCTTTCATCCCAGGAGACAGAGGCAGAAGGATCTCTTTGTTAGTTCAAGGCCACCCTGGGCTACGTGAGATTGAATCTGTCTTAAAGAGAAACAGAGCTCACACAAAGGTGATCCCAGCATTTGGGATCTCATGTCTTTAATCCCAGCACTAGGGATGTGGAGACAGAAGTGGTATGACTGGATGGGGAGAGGAATATAAGGTGGGAGGAGACAGGAGCTCAGTGCATTCGGACTGAGCATTCAGTCTGAGGATTCATAGGGACAGGATCGCCCCTTTGGTCTAAGGACTCAGTAGAGGTAAGAATTAGTGGCTGGCTGCTCTGCTTCTCTGATATTTCAGCAAGCTTTATTTGTTGCATCACAAGCAAAATATCACTACAAATAAATAAGAATAAATCTAAAAAATGAACTATTATACTTTTGTATGTATATATACCCTTCATGCTTTAAATTTTGGCTTACTTCACTGGATTGTTAATTACAGTTTTCTGTTGTTTGTTGTTTACTGAATATTTTCATCTCTTTGTTTATGAGTTAAGTTTTTAATTTTATCACTTTATTATTTAAAGAGGCTAAATTCATAATAAGCCCTAAATTATAGAAAAACGAGTAAAAGACAGGAATCAGCTTTAAAAGTATCAGAGCACTTACCCTCTTCTCAGCATTTTCCTCTGAGATTAACTTTTCTCATTGTATATGACATTGTATACAAATGCATGCTACACTGAGCACACCCCTCACCCTCTACCTTTCCCTTTCTCCCCCCTCCTACTAGGTCCCTTGTTCTCCAAGACAGTTTCACCCTACTTTCATATCATACTTAGGCACACAACTTTTATTGTCTCTATATAAACCTTGGTAACCACATATAAGAGAAAGAAGACTCCGTTTGTCTTTCTGCAAGTGGCTTGATTTTTTTTTTAACATGATTAGCTCAGCTGCCTCCGTTTTTCTGCAGGTATAATTCCATTCTTCTTAATGACTGGAAATAATTTCATTGTGTATATATGCCACCTTTTCTTCCTTCCTTCCTTTCTTTGTTTTTTCAAGGCAGGGTCTCTCTGTGTAGCCCTGGCTGTCCTAAAACTTGCTCTGTAGACCAAGATGGCCTCGAACTCACAGAGTTCCACTTGCCTCTGCCTCCTGAGTACTGGAATTAAAGGTGTGTGCCACCACCATTAACTACCTTTTTTTTTTTTTATCCATCCCTCTCTTGTTATATTCTAGGTTGGCCTATAACTTAGCTACTGTGAATTGATGTGTAAGTGTCTCTGGTTTGCTGATTTGGAGTGGTGTAGCTGGGTTTTTGAGGACTCTCCACAGCGGCTGGATTATTTTACATCCCCACCTCCAGTATATGAGGATCCTCTTTTCTCCTAACGAGCATTGTTTAAAAAAAAAAAAGAAAGAAAGAAAGAAAATCTTCTTAAATAGTTCTAGATTTGCAAATAAACTATTTTATTTGCAAATACACCATTCTCACCTATTAACATTTTACATCAACATTATCTACTTGTATAAATTGATGAACCAATATTGAAGTACTGTTTTAAAGATTTTACTTTATTTTAAATTGTGGTGAGTGTGTGTGTATGTGTTGCCCTGGTGCCCTTGGAGGCGACTGGAACTGGAGTAATAGGAAGTTGTGAGCACTTTGGCATGGTGTGAGGAACCAAATTCTGGTTCTGGGAATCCAACTCAGGTCCTCTGCAACAGCAATGTGTACTCTTAACCACTGAGTCACCTTGCCAAACATGAAATGCTATTTTAATTCAAGTCCTCACTTTATTCAAGTTTCCTCGGTATCTGCAAGTATCTTGTCTGTGCCTGAATGCCATACAACACACCTTGTTGCTTTTACTTATGATGTCTTCTTAGGCTTGTATTTATGGTGATTTTGTACGGTGGTCTGTGTTCTGTCAATTATATTTTAAATAAATGCTGATTGGCCTGTAGCCAGGCAGGAAGTATGGGGGGGGAGAAGAGACAACCAGACAGGAAGTAGGGGCGGGTCAACGAGAACAGGAGAATTCTGGGAAGGAGGAAGCCAGACCAGCGACAGAAGAAGCAAGATGTGACTGCCTTGCTGAAAAAGGTACAGAGCCATGTGACTAACATAGACAAGAATAATGGGCTAATATATGTTATAAGAGTTAATAAGAAGCCTGAGCTAATGGGCCAATCAGTTTATAGTTAATGTAGACTCTGTGTGATTTCTTTGGGACTTAATGACTGAGGGAACTGGGCATGACAGAAAACTCAGTCAACATTATGGAGCCACTTTCTAGTATTGTCTTGGGTTTTGATGATTTCGGGGGTCTGTTTAGAGAAAGGGTAACACAGCTGTCCTTAAATTCGCAATCCTCTCAGCTCAGTCCCCAGTTCTTTGGGCTTGCGGACATGCACCTCCACATCCAGCATTCTCCAGAGTCTTTGGAGTAAAATTTCCCTCTGTTATAAACTGGTTTTTATTTTTATTTTTTTCATTATCAGATGGAAGCCATGCCTTGGGAAGGAGACAATCACAGAGACAAAGCAAATTCTGATGACATCACACAAAGGTTGCTATTAGCAACAGGAGTTGTGACTATTGATATTGATCTCAGCCACCTGTCTGGGCGAGTGTTTATTAGTTTTACCTACTGTCCCCTCCTCTTCAAAATGTGCTTTTTGAATGAAGCCACATAGATCGACCTGCAATGAAGCAGCAAGGATTTCTAATCTACTACTTCTGTGACTGAGTAACTATGTAACCGATTTGACACTGTTCTGGCAGGAGCTGTGCCCCATTTATTTGATTATTCAGTCATTTACATGGTCTCACGGATATTGACTATGTGTTCTGGATGATAACTCATTCTACTTTATGATGCCACTCAAATTGTTCTAGAGTTGAACCCTGGGAACTTTCTGTCGACTCCTGTGTTCCTTTCACACAGTCATGGTGTTTTGCAGGAGTTCTTTTTATTTTTTTCTTCTTTTTTCTAGAACTACTGGATACTCAAGGCTCATCCTACATGTTTCATCAGCCCCTCCAAGAACCAGCCAGTTCTTTAAGGAGTCCTGCTTCTCTTACTGGAGAATGGGGTTAAATATCAAGATCTAGGTTTTCTCCATGCAGCTGTGATGCTATGGGTGCTAGGCTCCACCCCACGTTTGTATATCCATGTGTTGACATGTGTCCATGTCAACCTACATGCATAGTCATAGGTCTATAAAAAATTCTATTTGGAATCATCAGGATCTACATTACGCTAAATATATATGTGCTAACATTCCAACTCCAGCCCACGGAGACACTTCTTGCAAGCCTGCACCTTCTCCCTCCTACAAGGACTCAGACTCCCATTCCAGCACTCTGTTTTCTCAACTGATGAACTCCAGTCTAGTTTACAGCACTTCTGTAATTGTTAACCTGTACCCCAATAGAAAACAATGTGAGAAACTAGCATGCCATTGATCTTATGGACCCGTTCCTTTCCCTAAGATTCACTGAGGTCAACGCTCTCCCGCCCCACCTCTGTGAAGTTGTTTCATCATTTGCCATGGAGATAGATTGTTTTGTCATACTTTAAACTCCATCCAAAAATCTTACAACCTCCTAAATGACTTTTAAATCTTGCATAAAATTTGTCATTATTCTGTAAAGTTCCATGGGTTTTAACATGTGTGTAGTCTCATGCTTCTAGCCTGATAGCAGCAAAAAGGAGTTTTACTACGTTGATGACATGCCCGGGAGTCTCATAGCCAACTCGTCCTCTTACCTGGAGTCCCTAGAAACCATTTATTATTTTTAGCCCCTCTGTAAGAGTTTGGCTTTTCAGAATGTCATGTAAATCGGGTGATATGGTATGTAACTTTCAGTTCTGGCTTCTTTCACTTAGCAACAGGTATGTGAGATTCCTCTGGGTTTTTGTGTGATTTGATGACCTCTCTGTTGTATGGGTGTCGTGCAATGTTCATTACCGGTCTGGGGGAAGCTATAAGCCAACTGTTATAAACATTCTGGCACTGGCCTTTATGTGATTCTTGACTTTGCTGGTAGTGTGAGGTGGTGGGTCGGCTGGTGATAGAATGTTTAACTCTGTCAGAGACCTGCCCGGCTGTTTTCTAAAGTGGCAATTACTGTTTTGAATTCATACCTTCAGTGATTGAGAGTTTCTATTATCCTACAAAGTTTTCTGGACCCTTAATAGCATTTGTGTGTGTGTGTGTGTGTGTGTGTGTGTGTGTGTGTGTGTAGGTGTGTCAGGATGAGAAGGGGTAGTCACTTTAATTGGTGTTTTAACATCCCATTGTTACTTGAACACTGTTTGAAATACTATATCCTTGAATGTAATGTAATGTAAAGATTTAAGCCTGAACAGGAGACTTGAGTCACTGCCACAAAGTGTTAGACAGTTGGAAGAGGCTGAGGCTCAAGGAGAAAGGCTGGTTTCCGAAGTGGAGTGTGGGATGTAGAAACCTTTATCTTGTTCCACTTGATTGACACTCCCATGCTCATCATTCTCAAATTAAAGGACAATGAGGTAATGTTGAGAGGAGAGAGAGGGAGGGAGGGAGGGAGAGGCAAGGTGGGTTTTTTTTACTTTTGTTTTATTTGTTTGTTTGTTTAGTGTATGTGAATAGTCAGGAGCCTCCTTCCACAAAGAGAGTACGATCCACTTCAAACTGTCCAGGACGGCAGCGGCAGCGACTCAAGGGGCTGCTTATCTAGCACTGGCCTGGGGTGATTAGGCCAGGAGATCTTGAGTCTACAGAAGGAGAGCCTGATAAAGTGGGTGGCATATGAAAGGCAGACACTAAGGCAACTGGTTCCCTGTCTCAAGGAATTTGCCAAGCCTTTGAGAGACTGGTCCCCTCTAAAGTCAGCAAGGCTCCAGGAGGTTAGAGTACCTCCAGCCAGCCTTCTTTTCACGGAACTGATTTTTAGGTCTATTTACAATGGTGCTAAGGAGGCAGCTTGGCCTTCCTTGTTCCTGAAATCTAAGCTACAGCAACCTCCTCCAGATGCTTAGGACACCCCCTCTTTCACGACCTGTTTAAGGTGTGGTTGCTTCTGGTATGGGTGACTGCGGCACACCTGTTCTGTCCTTCATTCTTTGCAAAGCACATCTGTGCACCTGTTATATTACCCTTGGTGACCCCTCTGGAGATGGAAGATTTGCCCTGTCCTTTTACTGCCATTTAACATCTCTCAGCTCTTCCTGCCTGTCTCCGAATCTAAATGTTTACAGATGCCTCCTCGGCTCACCATTGGGTGATCTGTGCTCTGTTTCCCTTTTCTCTGCTCGGATTTAGGTGCTGGGTTTTCTCTCCCAGCCTAACCCTGATGCTTTAGCCACCCCAGGCACATCTGCTCTACAGACTCCATAATAGGAAGTGTTCCCAGAGACGGGGGTGAATGGAGCTGCTTCTGCACATAGGTAGCTAAAATAGACACGATCATATATTTGAGAATAAGACAGACACATTCATCTTCACATCGCTTTCAAAATATGCGCTACAAAAACTTCCCCACACCAAGGCCACCCTTACAGATAAAAAGTAAAGCTTAGAGAGCTGGCTTATAGTGACCCCAGGTCACAAGACCTCCTGGTGGGGAGAGCTGGGGACTGAACCTGGCTGCTGAATCCACAGCATGTGTTTTTCTGGAAGCCATGACCTTCCCACAGTCATAACTCAGGGCACTTTCCCATCCTCATCTTTGTGACAGTTCCATTGTAAATACAAGGAACATCATTTGTAAAAAAAAAAAAATAAAAAACCTTAGAACTTCTATATTAAGGATCTTTATTATTAATGGAACGATCTAGATAGGAGATGCAGTATTGATTGGTTTTGTATTCCTATAATGAAATGCTTGAGATAATTAACTTTAATTTTATTTTTTTATTTATTATTATTATCGTGTGTGTGCACGAGTGCTGTAGCATACCAATGGACGTCAGAGGATAATTTTCAGGAATTGGTTCTCTCCTTCTATTATGGGTTTGGGATAGAGGTGAGGCCACCCGATTCTCACAGCCAGTGCTTTATACTCTAAGCCATCTTCCCAGTCCCTGAGACGATTAGGTTTAAGAGAATAGGTTTATTGCCTAAAAGTGAAGATTCTGGACCAGTTGCTTTTGGTCTATGGTTAATGGAATCAATAGCAACAGATGAGAGTGTATGATGGATAAATGGTGAGACAGGGTCCTACACTCCCCTACAAGGGCATTCTCTCAATGACAAGACCTGGCTCTGAAGGTATATAGTACCTGCTAGTCACAGAGATCCGCCCACCTCTGCTAGGATTAAAGGCATGCGCCACCGCCACCATCCGGCTCTGACAATCTTTAGATAAGCACATACATCTATGTCTTTTGCTTCCAGGATGAGAAACATCAGAGGAAAGCCAGGCAAGGCTGTCATCTGATAATCATTGCAGCTAGTTTTTTTTTGGCAATATTTGTCTTTAAGTTCTGCAAACTCTGTGGACTAGGAGTAAGCAGAAGACATGTATTAACCTGAAAGCACTTACACTAGAAATGTCTACTATGAAAAGTCACCATCTACCAAGCTGCCTGGGCTCACGAGAGCAAGTCAAGGGGTCCATTCCTTCCAGGTTCCCCACTGTTGTTGGTTACCCATAAACCTGGTAAATAGCCCCAGAGTGCCAGCAAACCTGGGGTCCTCCTTGTTCTTGAACACGGGCCATTATTTCCAGCCTCTGATCAGCCATCCTTTGCTCACTGCTGGTTTTATCGTTAGTTTGCATCTCTGCTTGATTACACTACCTTAGCAAAAGAGCACTGGGCATTTTGTAACACTTGAAGACTGAAAAGAATCCTGTTTAGTAAGCAGCATCCTTTATGCATCTCTCTGCATTAGCTCACATTTTTTTTTGTCCTTTTGTTTGGAGATGAAGAACATAGGAACATAGGTCAAATGGGGGATGCAGCCACACACACACACACCCATGTACACACGTGAGAGAGGACTATGGGGATTACTGTGAGTGCTGCTTTCTGCAAAGATAAGGATCCAGGGAAGGCAGAGCTCAGGTGCTAAGAAGGAGAGCAGGAATGGACTCGGAGGGAGATGAGAAGAAGTAGGTGGTGGAGGAGGAGGGCACAGGAGGCCTGAAATGAAGTTTATCTTCTCTGTTCTGCTAGGAGTCCCCTTACTCCACGAAACTCACGAATGGAGTCTTTAATCCTTGTGGACACTCTCTGTGTCTGGCCATTCTGCCTAGATGTAAAGATTCCTACCACATGTGGTACGCTCAGACCTGTGTGATGGAAAGCTCAGGAATCACCCCACAGTAATCAAGGCATTCTTGTTACTGTATCCAAAATCACTCTCTCCACTTACAGATCACCTCAAGGTGGTTTCAGCTGTGCCTTCTGGAGTCTCTCTAAGTCTGTTTGGTTTGCTATACTGTACTGAGTGAAGGTTCACTCTCTGGTTACCAGGCAGCTGTCTTCACGGTGATCTCATATTGCAGAAGAACAGAGGGCTCTCTCTGGAGGCTCTTTTCTAAGTACTAACCCTAATCACAAGGGCTCCATCCTGGTGCCCTTAATCTCCTCTCATGAGCCCCACCCACCTCCTAACACCATCACTTCAAGGATTAGGATTCTTAATGCATGAGTCTGGAGACATAAATACTGAGCCCATAAACAGAGCCCAGAAGAGTCAGGAAGGAATCTCAGTACACTCTGGCAAGAGGGTGGGGTGCTAAGAGGAAAAAGCTCCCCACTTGCATGCAGCAGGGACAGCTGCACCTGGAACGCGCATCACAGGTCCCACCTAGAATTCTATTTCCATAGGAGGAACCTACAAAACTGCTCCTGTACAGCCATGGGTCAGCTTCACAACACCATACAGCCTTTATTATAGATGTCACGTGATTCTAATCTCGTGTATATTGTTCCATCATCAGATAACATATCAGAATACAGCAGACAGGAGACTCTCTGTGAGTGTGAGGTCAACCTTGTCCACACAGTTAGACCTTGTCTCAGAGAGACAGAGAGAGAGAAGAAAATGAGGAATGTATGTTGTTTTTAGGGGCTTGTAAAATATGGAGCTGATGTTTATTGCATATTGTCTTGCATTAGTAGTTATATGATTGTTTTTATCATCACTTCAAGTTCAAATTGCCCCTGAGTTGGAAGTGTGTTCATCTTGGAGTTCCTGTCATGGTGCCTCAAATTCTGGCGTTCAATAAACAGAAGCTAAATGACAATAAGAACGTTAGAACATTGTTCACTAGCAAGCAAATCTGCGCTATAAATCCTAGGAGTTATAACATAATGGAATGAGTGAATACAACTCTTATCTCTGCTTTCTAGGCAGACTCACCATTGACAATAACAAAGATACAATTTTAAAAATACAAGGAAGTCCTAGGTCCTTCTTAGGGGCCAAGATTTTACTTGAGGTTCTTGGAGGATGACTCCCCTGGAACAGTTTAGTGTTCAGTGTTGTGTGGCTGTCACAGCATTTCTGGGCTGAGATGCAAAGCAAAGGTTTTCTTTGTGTCAGTCACCTCTCCTATGCTCATATCGGTGCCCAATTTGAATGTCTCCTGGCTCTCAGAAAAAAAGCTCCAAACACAGCCAGAGGTGTCTAGATGCCCTGGAGAAGTCTATTTGAAGGCTTTGAGACCATAGCTCCCATATGCAGTCCCATGCTGTGCAAGAGAGAAAGAAATATAGGTCAGTCCAAGCAGAGGGCCGGTGTGCTAGCCTGGTAGCTTGGCACAAAGTGGGCACCTCATGAATGTGGGTTGAATATGTGGCAGGGTTCCCTCCCATTGCTAACCAACCTGTTAAGTCAGTGGCCTGGTAGTTCAAAGCACTGTCAAGGCCGCATACCTACTGTCTGTTGTTACCAAGAAAGTAAACAGCCAGATGAAAAAATCTATCAAACAAGCACTCCACCAAGTAGGAGAGACGTATTCAATAGCCCAGAGTATTAGCCAAGTGAGATGCTGGTCCCTGAGAGTAAACCACATTGGGGCACTGAGAAGAAGATGAGCATTGCTATCCCCTGTGGCTCACAAATATCGCTTAGTCACTGATTTGCAGTAGTAATCAGATTGGGCCCACATCTGTATTTGAAGGTCACATCCACAAATATTTAGATAATGTTTTCTGTGATATAAATGCCAGGATGGCCCTGTACATACTCTAGGGTTTATTTCCTGGTTCTTTGGCAGGGGAGCCCTAGTCAAGTGGCCTGTAATAAACCCTCAGAAGAGGAACTGTCATTGGGCACAGAGAGTTCGGACTCTGGGTAACAAGAAAAATGGCTGGTGGCAGAGAGACCTTGGCAGCTGCACACAACTGCAGTTGCAAGTGTTTGTTTTGTGTCTGCTGGGGAGGCTTATGGGTGTGTCTTTTCTGTGCCCATGGAGGAGAAAAAACACAGAGATTATCACAGCAGATACCCACGCCCCCCATCTCATTTCTTCATGAAATAAGTCAGAACTGAGATCTATGTAAAGCAATTGATCACTCGCTGTATGACCTGGAAGGAATCACAAATCTTTTCTGTCATTTGCTCATCAGAGCATTGTTTTATTCAACAAACACTTACCGTGTTCCAGGTTATAAGTACTAGGGATTTATTTACTCTTTCAAAAACCGCTTAAATCCCTGCTAGGTGCCAAGTATTGATCAAGGGCTTGGGTACAGCAATGAATCAAGCAGGCAATGCTTCCGTCCTCCTATAAGTTATGTTCAGATGATGCGGGGCCAAGGCAGACAATAAACAAACCCACAATCGGTAAGACAGGTAAAAAGTCCTTTGGAGAAGATTGAGAAGGTCAAGGGAAAAAGGGGTCAAGACTTTATCTTGGAAAGCCTCTGGGGAGCTAACATAAAGCAGAAACCTGAAGACAGCTAAGAGGCAGACATATAGATACATAGAGAAAAAACATATCCACAGGTCATGATAACAATGATTCAATTAATTATACTTTCAAAGCTGGGGAAGGGAGTAGATTGAGGAATGACTCATTGTACACAAAAGCCTTGTAAGTAGCCTCAAATCTCTTCTGGAAAGTGAAAAAAGGTTTTTTGTTGTTGTTCTTGTTATTTAACTTGTTAGCTTGCAGATTACAGGTCCAAGCACCTTCCTATTTGTGGTGGTTTGAAAGAAAATGGCCCCCAAAGGGAGTGTCACCGTTAGGAGGTGTGGCCTTGCTGGAGGAAGTGCTGGAGGGGTGAGCTGTGAGGTCTTGTTCTCAGGCTTCCCTCAGTGTGACAATCAGTTGACTTCCGTTGACTGCAAGAGGTAGGTAGCACTCTCAGCTCCAGCACATCTGCCTGCATGCCACATATTCCCCTTCATGATCATAATGGGCGGAGCCTCTGAAACTGCAAGGGAGCCACCCTCAATTAAATGTCTTCATAAGAGCTGCCATGGTCATGGTGCCCCTTCACAGCAATAGTAAACCCCAACTAAGACACTACTCAAGAAACAAAATAACCTGAAACAAAGATGGCATGTGAAATACGTAAAAGGATTATTAAGAGTAACAAAGGTTACATAAACTTTAAGCAATGCTCTTCGTCAGTCACCAGTCTCCACTAACAGTCATCTAGGTCACAGCTGCATCTATATATCTGAAGGTCTCATCCTCAAATTAAGTTTGTGCTGACCTGTGCCACTAAACTCGCACAAATGTCTTCAAAGTTCCAGACCGACTTTCTGCCCTGTATGGGCCTGTACACCAGGCCTATGGGCTGCAAGCTAACCTAGTCTTGAATATACCATTTCCTGCTCCGTTTGATTAGCTGAAACAACTCAGGCCCTTAACCAAAAGGTCACTTGAGCTTCTTTATTTACAAGGAAATCGCTGGTTAGAAAATGTATTAGCGTTTTGGCAACTTCTGAAGCCAATTCATTAGTGCGGGTTAGTGTAGTTCCTCTCAAGGGCAGTCACAATCTGTGAGCCAAGGGGATCTCAAGCCATAGCTAGAGATGCACTTTGAAAGCTTTAATCAGCTGGGGATGTAGATCAGTGATAGAATAAGTGCCCAGCATGGGCCCTGGGTTTCATCCGGAGCACCATCAAATAAAAAGACTCAACCTTCCACTTTCTTAACACCACACCCCCCACACACCCCCACCCCCACACCCCCACACCCCCACACTTAGATCTAACTTGGGGGAAATAATGGAGAACATACATGCTTCAGTTCAGTCTGAATGTGGCATTCGGGGAGGAAAACCCCAGCTGAGCACACACGAGTACATTTCAGCCTTGCCAGAAGAAAAATAGTTATGCATTATACATGGACTATAAAGACATTTTTTGTAAGCCTTACTTTCAAATGTTTGAATTTTAGAACTTAAAACGTTCCATGTGTTTTGTGTTTCTTGTTCGGTTAGACTAAAGAGAAGGGACTGAAATTTTGGTCTCAGCACTCGTGCGGTGTATCCCAGGAATGTTTAATATAACATTATCCTGTAGCTCTAGAGTTCGTAAGCAGGACATTTATACTTGCTGCTGATTGCTATGAAGGGGTTTTTATTCAGCAGCTCTTACTGATCCCCTACTATGTGTCCAGCCCTGTTTTAGGTACACAGACCACGAAATACTTTATGTCCGCACATTACAGAAACAGGCCATAACCAAGATGGTAAATACAGATGATGTCAGGCCAGGTCATGAAGAAACTGTTCTTCCTGCCTTATTCAGGGAAAGGGAATTTGGGCGGGGCTGCTATTTTAGAGGAGGGAAAGCCTCACCCTTGAAGTCTTATTTGAAAAAAAAGATCTTGATGAACAGAAAAAGGAGTCTTTGAAGCTGGGGGGGAAAGTGCCATGGACGGATGGAGGGCAGGGCTCCACCGACAGAAACTGTGGGCAGCTTAGAGTCTGGTATGGTCAAAGCTGAGTGAAAAGCCAGCAAGAGATGGAGAAATGCAGCCTGACACGAAAGCCCACGTGACAGGGTTCCTGCGTATCCCTCCTCTCCCCACCCCACCCCACCCACGCCAGTGGAGACAACACCAGCCTGGTCTGGCTTCATTTGGAGGAAGTTAAAGAGGTAATAAGGAATTGAAAAGAAAAAACTGCTATGAGCCAGGGAAGGCAGTGCGTGCCTGGAATTCCAGCCCTCTAGAGGCCGAGGCAGGAGGAAGAGTTCAAAGTCATTCTTGACTTTGTAGGATATTGGTGGCCAGGCTAGGTAGGCTGTGTAGGACGCTGTCTCAAAAAAATGAAAAGGGTTTCTGGATGTGGTGACATGCATCTTTAATCCTAGCACTCGGGGAAGGGAGGCAGAGACAGGCAGATCTCTATGGTTCTAGGCTAGTCTGGCCTACATCAAAGTACCAGGTCAGCAAAGGCTGCATGGAAGCAGCCACACTCTGTTGTGAGCAGGCATGGACAGCCCCTGCCTATATGCTGGCTGGCCTCTGTATCTTGTATAAATTGTGGGGTGGGGGACGCCCAACATTCAGCTCTTCTCTAGAGTCAAAACTCATAGAAAAAGACTCATCCATTGGTCCTGTGTGCTATAGATATTAGTCACAGGCTTCCAAGATCCTCATTGATGTTTTACAAGGCTTAACCCGCTCCTTCAGAGTAGAGTGCGAGACTCCCCAGTCTTCTCGAAGAAAAGTTTTCCTTCCTCTTTAGCAGGAAAACCTCCCAAGAGTAATGTCTAAACCCACGAAACCTAAAAAGCTGCCCTAACTAAGTCAGGAAGTGAACTCATTTGGAAAGAAAATTCACAGCATGTTCAACACAAGTAACACAGGGCCTCAACGAAGTCAGGGCAAATTAGACCAGCACCACCCGGAACCTCAAAGAGGTAGGTTAAGCAGGCATTGTTTAGGGCTCAGAGGTAAGGACCTATTTAAAAAGATAGATAGAGACCACCTAGAATGACAGAATCAGCACACCACAGTGAAAACAGGGTTTAGGATAAAAGTCCTAACCTCTAGCCACCTGCCACCCTATGTTTGCACAAACTGTAAAAGAAATTATTTACTTTGTATGTGGAAAGGAACTGCTTTGAACAGCAGCTAACAATAGAACAAATAAAAAAATCACACACGAGACATATGTGTAAGGAATGTCTTTATGTGTGCAAAAGGAATTTTTCATATGGTATTTCATAAATGTATGTGCATGCATATTTGTACTTTTAAAAATACCATATGTAATGAAAGCTGTGCATAAATATTTATAAGAATGCCTTTATCTAACTAGGCCAGTAACATTTAATATTTTTCAATAAATTCATATATAAAATATATACATTAGTGCCAAATGGAACATATATTTTGAAATATGAACCCCTGTAAAACTCTGAGGAATCTGGAGTAGAACCCAGGTATCTGCCAAAGGAAACTTGGGAGCAGTCCTCAGTTGAAGAAAGGAAACAATGCCGGGTCCCTTATCTTCACCGACTGTTTTACTTGTCAAAATTCTGGTATCGCTTCTGCAGTTTTATATTTGACTTCCGACCTCACGGCCATTTAACCTGCCAACTATTATTTTCTTTGAGGCCTTTAACACTCCACTCAAGCATTTTTGCTTTCCCGAGCAGTTGTGTCCGCTTCCTTTTCAACTTCACCTTAACGTCGACAGTGGTTTATGACCACGGCTTAACGTGTACCCCAGTCTAAGGTTTCAGAACGATTAGGGGCAGCCCTGTGATGACCTGAAGCCATACCGCTTTGGGAAGCCAAAGTCTCCAGAGCGGCTCCCCGTTGTGCCAGGATTTCCAGGCAACCTGAGAGTCCCAGAGTTGGAGCCAGGCCCTGAGCGTGGGATTCCTTCGGGTTCCAGGTCCTTTTCCAGGTCAACCAAGCCGGCGAGGACCTCACCGCCGGAAAACGCCACCTTTTCCTGTCTCCTACCAGGCGGACTATGGGAGAAGGAAGAGACGGCGGCCAATTAAGACAATTAACACAATTCACTGGGTTTCTACTGAGGTTCAGGGACAGAGGGGCGGGACGTTGTGAAGCCCTGGGCGGGTGACCGACAGGCGCAGGTGTCGCCACGGGCGGAATTTTACGGTCCGGAGCAGCAGCAGCTGCGCCACTTGCGCCGCCTTGCAGAGCGTCCGGGAGAGCCACCACCCGCTTCCGCAGCTTTAGGTCAATCTCTGAAAGACCTGGAGGGAGGGAGTCGTCTCCCTCAGGACAGGAAAAACCTGCTGCGTCTGCGTTTCTCCTGGTCCAGCAGGATCTCAGCCTCCAGCCCCGCGTCCCCTGAGCGCCAGATCCACGCTCCGGGTTTTGGCGACAGCTTGCGAGGGGAGCGAGCAGCACGTTGACAGCACGCGACCCTCCCCTTCCCTCCCGGGAGCTACAGCTGCTTGGGGGTCCTAGGGGGAGCTGCGGCCGTGCTGCGGCGACGCGGTCAGGTGGCCCTTCTTCACCGCAGGTCCCCTCCCTCTGCGGCGGAGCCCCGCACTGCTAGATGGGCTAGGTAGGACAGGGAGAGGCGGGGACGCGAGGGTGAGCACGAGGGTCCCGGGTGCGGGCGGAGTCCTATTGTCCTCCCGCACCGCACAGGCAGCGTCGCTCCAGGGCCACCTCTTTGAAGAGAGTACCCCGCCACTTTTCTTTGTGCCCGAGAGAGCCCTAGGCGGCTTTGCCTCTTGAGAGAAGCCACATCCCGGGGGAGGTGGGACTGGGAGGTGACAGTGCGCTCCCTTTGTCCTCCAAGAGCCCGCGACCGCGCCTCCTATCGTGCGGGACTGGGGACAGGTACAGCGGAGGGAGGGTCCCCCGCTGCCAGCACCCGTCTCCCCGCCCTGCCCTCACCAGCCCCGCCCCGCTCCGGGCCCCGCCCCGCCCCCCGCGCCCCGCCCTCGGCAGGTTGAGACCGCGCGTCTGGCCGCGGCGCGCTCAGTGTCGCGGGCACTTCCAACGGCCGCTGGCAGCACAGCAGCGGGCCCCACACCGACAACCCAGTTCCGGGGCCGCTGCCTCCCGGGAGACTCCGCGCACAGTCCCCGGAGCAGATCAAGCGGTGAACCGTCGCCCCCCACCTCCGGATCTGCTCGCACGGACCAGGACTGCCTGCGCCCTCGGGAGGCGACCCTGGCCGACGCCCGGCCCCCGGGCTGCAGTGAGCCTCGGCGGCTGCCGGTGAGTGAGTGTGTAGCCCAGGCTGCCTCTCCACCTGTGAGTCTGTCCCACCCTCAACCTAAGTTTCCTCCAGCTCGTGCTGGTGTTGGCTCGGAAGACTTAAAGGGTGCGAGGATAACCTAGGGCACCGCCTTGAGCTGATGTCCAGAGGACCAAACGGGACGTGTAGCAATCCGGGAGGAGATCAAGTCGCAGAGCTCTGCCATCCGCGCCGACTTCTTTAGGGTGGGGTTCCAGGCAGCAGGGCCCCCTCCGTGTTAATGACAGCCATTCTGGGCGCCTTTGCGTTTTTTCCATCAGAACAAACCTCACTTGGCTACCGCGCCCCTTCAGTGGTGTTTGCACCAGGGCTGCGCATGTTGGTGCCCAGCGCAGCTCTGCTGTTTCCTTGCTGACAGAGGCAGCGCATTGTAACTGAGGCTCCAACCTGCAGATATGGCAGTTGAATTTTTTTTTCTTTTTTGACTGCGGTTTCTGAACAACTGAAGCATTTGCAAGATCTTTCTTCCTCCTCCTCCTCTTCTTTTTCTCTTCCTCATTAAGTGTCTTGACACAGACATGTGAGGTCGAATGGATTTGGCCAGTCATTTTTTCTTTATGAATTATTATACTCCACCCCTCTCTCGCCTTTGGGAGGGGAAGGCATGTGTTTCATCTTATAAATAGAAAGTAGCATATTTTTTGGCAGGACCTGCTTTATACTGCACCGTCTAGGAGAGGTCAGTTTAAAAATAAATATGCACTTGAATGTTACATTACCAAGCCGGCTGTGGCGCGGACGAGCTGCGCAGACAGCAGCATCAAAGCTGGGAGGACATCTGTGTTGAAAGGAGTAAAAGCCCCAGAGTGTAGCCCAGGCTGACAGTCAAGTAACTACATTGTGTTTAAAAAAAAAAAAAAGTGAGCGGATTAAAACGAGGGTGAGAAAAGGAATGTCAGTCCTGGACTGGAGCAGGAATCTTTGCAGTCTTGGTGTGTTTGGGGGAGCGGCCTGCTGCCGCTGTGTGCAATGTGTGGGGGGCTCTAGGGAGGGAGCTGATGGATGTGTTAGGGAGAGAAGATTTTTTTCTGCTTTTCCCCCACCCTGGCAGCGTGTAGCCCTTGCAAAAATTCTCGAGTTCTGGGAGGGGGATGGAGGAGGGGTGCTGGCCTTGAAAATATTAGGAGGGTAGCAGATGTCCCTGCTTTAATAGCAGACCGAGACTGAGGACTTCCCCTTAACATCACAGGGAGAAACAAGTCTCCCAAGGAAGAGGCCAGCATGCCCCAGGGGTATCTCTTAAGTCCATTAGAAGAGAAGACTCTAGCAATGTTCCAACTTATAAAAAGATCTTTCATCTAACGACTAGACTAGGAAGCCCAACTTCTGGACTGTTCTAGAAGTCTTCACCATTGTGGTTTGATGGACAGTTCAGATATAAGTATACACAAACACCTTTTTCAGAATGAAGGACTCAGATGTGAGGCAGTTGTGAAATGTCTAGCTAGCATTGTCAGGTGTGAAATAAACGATAAGATCTATATTCAAGGAATGGTTGACTGAACGTGCCTGGGTTTCCCAATAGGCCCCACCCATGGCATGAAACAGGACTACCCGCCCTTGGGCTCGCAGATGGGATGTTTAGAGGGAACTCTGGAAGCCTTCTGGGTCCATGGCAGTTTCTGTTTTCCAGCCGTCTCATCTGCTAAAGATTTGCATTCTGAATTCCATGATTAGAACATGGTGCAGAGGCTGTGGCAGCCCCTGAAGACGTGAAGTAAGATGAGCTCCCTCCCACCCCGCTAATCTGAGTCCTGAAATTCTGCCTTGCTTTGGAAGGGGACCTGGAAAGGCAGCTAGAGTAAAGTACGGCTCATTTTCTTTTTGCTTTTTATTGTGAACTCAAATGGGCTCCAGGATGCATAGAAAGCTGGACCAGGGACTGCAGAAAGGCTCCCAAGCCGGTTGGCCCTGTCTGCTCTCCAGCTTCCCCTTTAGCAAGGTGTTTTGTTTTATGTTTGACATGTTCACAAAAGCTGCCCTTTTCCACTTGTAAAATTTCTGCATCCAATAGCATTGGGGATAAAATCGCTATCCTATATCACCCTACAGTTTTTAGCCAAGCCGTAAAGTTTTCACAAGCTTTTTGCCCATTAGACATAGCATTTATCCAGTGGGTGGAATACAATTCCTGACCTAAAAAGTCCCCAGGAATACTGCACTGAATTATTATTATTAGTAGTAGTAGTAGTATCATCATCATCATTATTATTATGGCTCTTGCTTCAGTCTGATTTCATATAGGCTCAGCCTAATTTCTTTCTAAACAGAATCCCACAGACCTGTTTTTCTTTTCATTGAATAAGAACATAAAATTGTATTTTTAAACACACTATGTTTCCTGTAGACAAAGTTGAGCCATTTGGGACTAGCAGCAGATTCCGTCAGAAACAAAATCTCTTCAGGGCACAGATCAGAGAATGCTAACAGGCCATGTTGTGGGGACATCAAAGGTAATTCCAGCATAAAACCTGCCCTAGCTAAGCTAAGCACTATTCCTGTTGCCTGCATTACCTCCTTTATTTCTAAATCACACAGAAAGAAGGTGTGTTAGATCTACACTGTAGTGTAGGTGTAGTGACCGAAGACAGACCAGTTAGCAGCTTGCTCAAATGTCCACAATTAGACAGTAAAGTGCATACCTAAATGGGGGTGTGCCTGAGGGGCTAATTCTGTGTGCAAGTTGTTGCCTTTTTGAGTTTAGGGACTGGGAAAGCCGGAAGTTACTAACTTGGTGTCAGGCTGCCTATGCACATTGCTTGGGTCTTGCATACAGTGCTTGTGGGAAGCTGGACAAATGACTTATCTTAGGTGATGGTCTCATATAACTCCATAGCTAGTCTTTTAGATAGATGGTGGGGTACTTATTCTCCAGATGAGAACTTAGGCGCTGAAGGGTTCCATAATTTGGTCAAGGTTACACAGCTAAGCAGCAGAACATGGTTTGAACTCAGGTATATTTGACCTAGTACTGAATAGCACACCTCCATTGTCTGGGAGGAAGGGTAGGGGAGCTATTAAATATGATTACTGTTATGGCTTTTGGCCTCTGGAAAGGAACTCATTTTATATTATTCTATCTCACCATATCACCACTCAGAGGAAGTAATTGCCAGCCTTAGGGAATACCACTTGAATTACTTAATTATTAAGAGTGGCTCAGTCTTGTATGTGGTGACCTTGTTCGGCAGAGCTACCATGGAACTGCTAGAATTGGTATAAGCAGTATATACCATAACCAGAGAGATGCACTAGGTGACAATGTGGGACTCTGACACCAGACAGTCATGCCCCAGCTGGGAAGAAGGCATTCCAGCACCCAGAAATGAATCCACCCCCCATGTAGGCCATGTCCTTGGATCAGTCAGAGGTAACAGGGCTAGAGAATCAGGCCTGGTAAGCCGTTCTATACAGGAGGCCTGGCTTGCAGCCCCTGGCACTCAGTGGATATTCAGGGCCTGTTGGGTAGTGGAACTGCCCTGCGAGGTCCAGGGTAGTCAGGAACTACAGGGGGTTGGACAGGAAGGCCCTGAACTCTGTCCTTGGCAGAAGGGGCCTGTGACAGCGGTGCACATGCCCTGGATGCTGCTAATAGATGTCTGGTGTGAAAGACAGAGTGAGGAGGCTTAACGCACCCTTTCCCAGGACAGTCCTAGCCCCTGCTTCTCATTGGAAGTCGGTCCCCAGGACAAGGCCTGGAAATTGCCCCAGAGTTGGGGCTGTCCAACTTGATCTGGAATTTTCTCTCTTCCTGTTCTCTTCCTTTAAAGACGACAAAACAAAGCAACATCCTGAAAACTATGACAAGAAACTAGCCAAATTTACAGCAAGTAGCAGCTAATCGGGGAAGGGTTTTTGTTGTTTTCTCTTTAAAAAAAAAAAATGTTTCCTTTGGCCTCAATGTACTTCAGTGACAACTTTTGCCAGAGTGGAGTGATAACAGCGAGCAACAGGGTCCCTGATAGAAAAGCAGCTTTTAACTCTAACTGGATAGCTTTATAATAGAAACAGGAAAATGACAGTTATTTTGTTGTGGTTTGTTTTTGCTCCTTGTCTTGATTTTGATTTTTGTTTTCTCTTTTTTTCTCTCTTTCTCTTTCTTTCTTTCTTTCTTTTTTTTTTTGAGACAGGGTCTCATAGCTTAGGCAGGCCTCAAACTCCCCAACTGCTGCTGCTTCTCCTTCTCCTTCTCCTTCTCCTTCTGCTGCTTCTTCTTCTTCTTCTTCTTCTTCTTCTTCTTCTTCTTCTTCTTCTTCTTCTTCTTCTTCTTCTTCTTTCCCTTCTTCTTCTTTTAGAGACAGGATTTCTCTGTAGCTTTGGAGCCTGTCCTGGAACTTGCTCTATAGACCAGGCTGACCTCGAACTCACAGAGATCTGCCTGCCTCTGCCTCCCGAGTGCTGGGATCAAAGACATACAACCACCACTGCCCTGCTTGTCTTCTATAACCCAGGCTGACCTTGAATGCTTAATCCTTCTGCCTCAGCCTCCTGAATCCTGAAATTATATGCAAGTACCCCAGTACCTGCAGTAGCAGCCCCCACCCCCAGTCACCCCGAAAAAAGACAATTCCTAAGGAGCCAAACTGGTTATGAAGCTGATGAACCCCACCATGGGTTTGTGTGGTCGTTACTGCTTGCCTAAATGATTAGTTCACAATAGAACTCTGAAGCAGGGAGTTAAAAATAAAAGATATTTTGTGATTTGAAAGCTGTTTGCATATTTCAGAAAGTTAGGACTGGCCTTCCAGCCTTGGGCTCTTTATTAAACAGTGTTGTAGTGGTGACATTCCTGCAGTGACCCAGTGGGGTGACGCATAAAGCATTCCTGAAGACTCAGAAAGATCAGGAAGAGTTCTGTGGAAAGCCAGTTGGATGATGTCCCCTTCCTGCAGGATGCTGCCGAATCTCTGCTACACAGGTGTGCAGTGACTCTCCCCTGTGGAGAGAGAACCCCTCCCCTGTCTCAGGTTGTTTGGCCCTCACAGAGGCTGCAGGACTACTCTGATAGAAAGCTCACTCTGAGGAGCACCAAGTGACAGCTGTACAGACTTCCATGCCTTGCAGCCTGCCCAGCTGCAGGCTGTCCAGGAACAGAGCTGGAAGAACATGCCGGAAGGATGCTGGCAAATCAATGGTGGTTCTGTTTGGTAAAACTAACCCAGATTTACCTGGGGCCAATCAAAATGTAGGAAGGACTAGATCTGAGCGGGTTGGTACCTGGTATGGATCTGAATGGTGTGATCCTGGCTCTCTCGGAGCCTGTTTTTCCATCTCTAACAGGATTTGGTGTGAGGTGAGCTCGGATCATCCCTAACTCTAGATTTCAGTAAGCCGGGAGCCACGTGACCTGTTAGCAGAGCCTGTCCTGCTAATAATAAAGAGTGGCCTTGGGCTGGAGAACAGCAGTACAGTTCTCGCCCAAGGAGCCAGAGCAGGCTGAAGGCAAGGACTTCAAAGGCAGGCGTCTGTTTGGACAGCTTACACATTTGGGAATCTGTCTTGTTCTGGTGACGTCCTGAAGGTCATATTTATAGTCAATGATAGATCTCTGTCCTGCATCTAGTTGAGAAAGACCGGTACTTTTCAAATACATCACACTCGTTCAGGCTGCACTCATCTTTAAAACACACAAAGACATTTCTGGTGGGATCTGGTTTGGTCATTTGGGAATGTATTTGATTTTTTTACCCTTTATTTAATTTTTGCCTAGGGTCAGTTCAGGCTGAAAACATTGATTTTTTTTTTAATCTCAGCAGGAGTGGAGGCCATACACTTTTGGGATGGTCAGCTGTTCCCAAGGCAGATACTCCTCTTCTCCAGGTGGCTTCTATTCTCATCTGAAGAAATGGGAGAGGCAGCCAGCTCTAAATTCCTATAATTATCATTCTTTTTCCTTTCCTGGGGCATGTCACAGTATCCTGGACTTTCTTCTGTGTGGTACTTACTGAATTTTGAATGATCTTTTAAAAATATTTATTCATTTAGTTTTTGAGAGAGGGTCTTGTGTATCCCAGGCTGGCTTAGAACTAACTCCTAGGCCCTGTTCCTCTACTCCCTGAGTGCTGAGATTGCGAGAATGAACGGTCGTAGCAATAATTCATTAATTTCTATGCCTGTCTAATTAAGCTGTCTGGAGGCAGAGACTGAGCCTGCTTTATCTAAGCGTTCTCATTTCCGCAGCGAAGCTATCAAGTGGACAATTTAATCCCAGCCATACCATTCAACTCTTCCTTTAGCGTCTTGTCAATTGTTAAGAAGTTATTATCACTTGCCTAGCTTATGAAAGCCATTTTTTTCTTGGCTATAGAACATTCAAACTCAAGGGGAGGTGGCCTGGTGGCCATGTGGCAGCCATGCCATCTGAGGGTGCTATGGGAACTGGGGGAGCCTGCACCAGAACATTTCTAGAGTACAACTGAGAAGTAGCAACCTCCACAGAGGCTTCTTTTGCCCTGGGGACTGGGATGCCCAGATGTCCACTGAGAGCACTGGCTGCTTGGAGTTCCTGTCACTGTTACAGACCGTGCCACCGCCTGTGAACCATTTATCCGAGACTGTGCTCACTTCTCCTCCTCAGCACAGTGTGTGTCATTACTGTGGCCTCCTTTTCTGGAACTGCACAGTATTTTACTGGCTGTTAGTTGTTGATGACTTTGTGAGTAACCAGCCGTGGGCTAGGTGACTGTACACAGACTGTACAAGCTGAGCCACTGGGGTCTCTCTAGGAGGTCATAGCACCAAACTAGGCATGGTTTCAGATGTCTTTGGAGTGAAATGTCTTCTGGTCATGCTGAGCTGGGTTTTGATGGGAAGCTTGGTCATGCTGGTAGCTTTTATTCTAGATCCTTCATGAAAGACCCCTTAACCCAGTGGCTCACCTGGAAGAGGAGATTACTGCCACCAGCCTGGTGGGACACACCAGGTCTCAGCTGCTGTGTATGGAATCAAAACAGGAATTGTTTCATGTTCAGTTTTGTCTTGAGGGGAAAGTTTGACTTTTAGAGCCACACCATTTGGAAGACTTTACACTTTAGTTAAAACAATCAGTTTGGTGACCAGATTCTAAAGTTTAAAAGAAGTAAAATTGGAAGAAACTTCTGTAACAGCTATTCTTGGTTGTCATCTTAACTATATCTGGAATTAAAGCCAAAGCAGCTGCCTATCCTTTGGATTGGGGCTCATTGCATACCAACCCTTTGCCAGGTGTGCCATCCTGGCACCATATATTTCAAGTTTGCAGAGGAGGAAGCTCAGATCTTAAGAGGAAGCCTCTGGCATTGATTAGCACCATGATGCCAGGAACGGGGGCAGAAATGGTATGAACTGGTAGAAAGTGTTGTGATAGGCCCTAGCATCTAGAACACCATATAACATGGGGTCTCCAGATAGGGCGCAGCAGAGCAGGCTATGGAAAAGTCTCATGCTGCTTGGGGTCTGTGCAAGGAGCCTCCAAGGGCTTTAGCTTTTTTAGCCAGCATCAACTCACAAGTAAGCTTGTGGTAAGCTAATGCCCAGGTCTGTTTTTATAAGAGCTGCCAGCCACATCCTGCCTCTTTCTGCACTTACGTGATTATGTAATTAGCTTTAACCCAAATGCAGGACTTCCTACTTATTCATTTGATTCCTGTTGACTTCATCCTGCCCCTACTCGAGTCTTTTAAGGTAATTTTATACCCCAGTCAGCCATTGGCACATGGAGGGATCCTTGTGGGTACCATGTTGTCTAGAGATGAATGCAGCTGCTATGTCCTTCAAGTCATCCGTCCTGTCATCAAAATTCTCTTCAGGTTTTGCCAAAATCAGTTTCATATGTACACTACCCCCTAGCAGCTCTCACCAAAGAAGCAAAGAAACGGGGTTCTGCATGAACTTGCCAGTGCCTGCTTAGCTGTGTTTCTCAATTTCACTAAAAATAGATGCAACAGTCAACAAGGAGTCTCATCATCCCTTTTGTGAAAACAATTTGACTGTGTTTTTAACCGCTCGCTATAGTTTTTCAAAGGCTCTACAAAGTGACCAGACGGAGACAGGTATTTTCTAGGCCTTAGGACTTCCATCCTCCTTACATCCTGGGAATCTGTTCTCACACAAAGTGAAGGCCGTTGCCTGCTCCACCCCGGGCTTCCCTTTGCTATAGAAGCCCATTGTAGTTTCCTGAGATTTCCTCATATGCCAAGTTCTCCTGAACCCATTTCCTTCCAAGAGGGAAGAGTAGCAAGGTGGGCTCATCATTTCAACAGGGTCTCACTCTTGGACCTGAGTGTTAACTGCAAGATTTGAATGGTCCAAGATAGTCTTGTTCACACTTGTTCCTACTCTGCAGTCATGGATAGAAGCCATTTCCCCTTTAAACATCACTTTCATAAATACATGCTCTCTTTAGCACCTTCTATGAGTAAGATAGTTCGTTCTCGTGGCTGGCAGCCTAATGGGGTGTTGGGCGAGGAAGCAGCAACTACAGTACAGTGTGATAGTTGGTGATGTCAAAGGCCCACATGAAGCTAAGGAGCTCCAGAGGCCTTGACAACTGGGAAGAACTGTGGCTGCAGGGCTGGGCAGCTCCTCAGTTTGCCCACATGGTCACGTGCTCACTGACTGGAAGGGTGGGCATGGCCCTAAAGGGTTTTAAGATGATGGGTGGATTCTAGGTGGCTTCTAGATAGGAGGCAAATGCACAACAGAGCAGTCCTGGGGCGAGTGAGGAGAGACCCGCTGATAGGACTTTGGACTTGGCAGGAGGCTATGGCTGGGGAGAAGTTGAACAACAGCTGGGTTTTGGCATTTACAAAGAGAGGAAAGTGCAGGAGGCCCTCACCATGGGCAGACAGAGGGAGGAAAGATGGAGTTTCCCAAGAAAGCAAAGTGGGGAACCCCAGAATGCAGGAGAGAAATCTAGAGCTTCTTAAATTCTCTGAAAAGAGCCATTGTTTTGCACAGTGAGATCTGCGCTTGGACCCCACACATTAAGTTAAACAGTGTACAACCCCCAGACCTATCAGGAGCCAATTCGGTGAGAAAACAAAACATCAACCATATGTTTTGTTGCTATGGCAATGTTTCTAAGAGCTGACTTTCGATTTCTTTACCTGCACACCAGCCCTGGTCCGTAGATGGCTTTAAGTGGTTCTGGTCTAGGCTTACGTAGGTACATGTGAGCTGAAGTTTTACTCGGAAAGTTATCATCAGAAGTGGTAGTTGAAGCCATGTGCAGGGGGTGATTGAGGAGCTGGGGTGGACAACAGTCCCCTCGCCCTGTAGAAATACAGGCTTCTAAAGCAAGGGCTCAAACCCTTTCAGTAAGGGGTCAGTTGATAGTTCATGCTTTGAGGGCCACCTGCAGCCTTTGCCCAGCTGTCCTTGCTGTCCTTGTAGAGCAGTGGCAATTCTGCTGCGGTCTCCCAGCTTCAGTTCTATTGAGGCTCAAGGCCCGATAGTTATTTCTTTGAGGGACTATTCTAGGAAATAGAGGGCATTCAGCAGCATTCTTGTCTTGTGTTCATGAGGTTCCACTAACCAATCCCTTCCACCTAGGGTTGCAGTATCAAAAAGTCTGCAGATGTTTGTTACATGTTACTTGCTGTGGGTGCAAAACTATCGCCCGTAGAGAATGGCTGATCTGAGGAGAGCACAAAAACAAATGCCTGTTATTGGGGTGTTCCAATAAAACTTTATTAACCAAAACAGGTAAGGGCCTAGATGTGGCTGGCCTATTGTGGGCTCTTGACATAATAAATGGGCAGAAAGAAAATAAGAGCTTAGACAGTGAAAACTGAGGGGCTTCTGTTAGTGGCCAGCATATAAAGAGACTCAACCGTAGCTCTCGTTTCTAGCACCACGGCTCACCTTACTCTTGAGATAGGCCTAAAAACCACAGAGCCAGAAAACAGGAAAATAACAAATGACATAAGTTCTACACAATACCTAAGAACGCCTCCAGGTCACGCAGCAGTGGAGCAGGATTACGTGAGGTGAGTTTGGGAAAACTTCCTCCAGGAAGGAAGTGACTGGGAAGCAGGTCTCAGAGGATGTTGTGGGTAGCCTTTGATGGTGAGAAGGTGCAGAGGACATTCCACCGAGGAACACAGAATCCTTGGTCTCAGAAAGTGGGGAGGGGAGTAAAGTGGGAGCAGTGACGGAGGAAGCCATTGTCCCTGAGCAGCTGAGCCCCGAGAAGGCGCGCTGTCACGTGCATGCACTTCCTCTGGGAAAAGAATTAACAGCATTGGATATTTTCTAAGAACAGGATGTTTGTTTTCTTTCCTTGAGGCTCAGAGGTTTTCTTGTTGCTTTAAATTTTTAATCTTTTGACCTTAACCACAAAGTCAAATTCCTTTTGAGATTATTTTTCATAATAGCAAAAATACTAAGAATCTGTAGCCAGCTAGAGCTGCCAGGACGAGTGCGCAGGCCTTTTCCACACATTCTGGGCAGCTGGCAAGGTCAGGTTAGTGTCTTCTGATCGTTGCTGCTGCGATCTCAAGGCATCCTTCCTTCTGGTGCTGCTGGACTTGGGGGAGAGATAGTTTCAGTTGGTAGGTGTCACGTTATCAAATCGACAGTCCAGATGTGGAAGAAATTCTCGCTCCTGCTGATTGACCCAAAACACGGACTTAGTTCAAGACTGTTTCCTAGATGGTGTGGTCTAAGTATTCCATGAGCTAAAACCTGCCTGGGCCACATGTCTAAACTCTTTAGAGAGCCAGGCATTTCAGATTTGCCTCCTCTACAGAGTAATTTGCACTGCGGGTTGCTTTCTTGGAGCCAATCAACCTGTCTCTTGTGATAGAAAAATCAAATTGGTTATGGATTGATTTTTTCCAAATTTGGAGTTTTCTGTGTGCTATGTGATTTTTTAGGAGACAGGACGATAAATAAGACCCAGTTTGTGCTTGTAGAAGAGCTTTCAGCCTAGTTAGAACATGTGTGCCTTCATTCAAATATGTGTATACAGTCAAGTGTGTAATTAACCTAAGGGAGTCTTCTGTAGAGATGGTTGACAGTGGAATGGCCACATATCCAGTGAGGGTGTGATACAGAGAAGCCTGTTATAACCCATCAGGGAGCGTGTGTGACTATAGACAGCCCCAACAACTCAGGAGGATAGCTTGGAAATCCCCTATTGTGGCCCCCAAACGAGTTTTCAGAATGCACAACTTGAGGATGTAGCATAACAGCAAAGCTTTGCCTCTCTATAGTGCCCTGAAGTGTCCACAGTCTGAATTCCTAGTCACCTGGCAACCTATTTTGCATCATTTCTGGTACTACTGTCAGAACTGGAGTTTGGCACAGGCAACTGATGATGTAAATGCTAGCAGGGTTTAAGCACCTAGGCAGACTTGGGAGATCGTGGCTTTGGGGCAAAGGTTGTAATGACTGAACAGTGCTGAAAACAAGAGAGTCAAAATTCTTTCTGTATTGATACTGTCCTTGTATCATCACAGACCAAGTTGGATCCATTAGTTATGGAGCAGCTCATAGTAATGGCCTTGTTGGATTCCTACTTGTCAAACTAGAGTGTCTGCTGGCTGCTTCTGGCCAGCACTGAGACTAAATCCCTGTAAAATCAGTCATGGAAAATGAACCAGGCATGAGAGAACTTGCCCTCAGCTTGCCTTGTTATAACTCTCAGGAATCAATGTCCATATAAGCTACCCTTGTAACTTACTTTTTATAAGGAAAAGACGCCCTAATGGGCTCTCTTCACAAGTGTTAGTACTTTGGGTGGTGGGCGTCCTGTCATTTAGTTTTGCTTTTTAAAAAAACCTTTCAAATAGTGCAATTAAGTTCTGTAAATGTAAGGAGTGTACGTAAATTAGCATTGAGTCTCCCACGCGGTTTTTGTGGGTCCCCGTATAATTGGGGTTGTAAAAGGAAAGTAAATATAAGCTGTTGTTTAATCATAAGTGAGAAGCCCATTTATAAATAATTGAAGGTGGCTGTCTCAGACTTTCTGAGTGGTCCATAAAATACAGCCTGCTCAGTCTGGCAAGGGTGTGCAGGGCAGAGCTCAGCAGCTAGGAACTTGGGGCTCACCGAAGCTCACAGTCTTGCAATATGCTGGTCTGTCCTCAGTTTAGGAACCATGGGCAGAAGATAAGACTCTAAAGATAGAAAAGGCATCTTATCTTCTGGTGGGTGGAGTAGAACAGGCCAGAAATATGAAAGGCATGCCCTTTAGGATGCTGCTGCGGAGTTCTCTGGGCTTGGATTATTTTCCCACTTAAGTTCAGTGTTGAATGTCTAATGCCAAAATTCTTCTCTCTGTGAATTTTGAAATTCTTTCCTGGGAGAAACCCCCTGCTGAGGTTCGCAAAGGACTGGCCTGAGGAGCTGCTTTGTAGTGATGCTTCGGTTTCCTGATACCAAAGGTTGGCAAGTCATTAGCGAGCGAAAACATAGCTGTGTTAGCACAGAAAGCCTTTTCAGGGGCATGTCTGTGGGCCTGTTTATGGGGAGTGTGAAATGGAACCATGGGGAAATTAGTGAGTGTGCTCCCCCGTGGGAGGGTTAACGCCATACCGGCTCCTTGGGGGAGGCTCTGGGTACAGACTCCTCCCCCTGTGAGGTCCTTGAGTATACATTGTCCACTTTCCACCCCCTCTGGCAGCCCCCTGTGTTTCTCCCTAGAGAAGTCAAGACTGTGCCCTGGTATTTTCTGCTTAGTTGCTCTAGAGCCCTCCCTGAACAAGTTAATCTCTTTTTCATTACAATGAAACGAAGCCTTCAGATCACTGAAGATTAGTGTTTCTTTAGTTTTCTTTTAGCTGTTAGCTGTTCTGTCACCTTCCTTGGTTCAGCTCCAGTTGCCATCCTCAGAACATGCAGAAACATGTTCCAGGTAGCCCTTATGCTTCCAAAGAGTGGAGCCCAGAGACCAGGGCAGTTGGGGAGTCTTGAGTGCAATGGGGGGACAGAGGAGTTACTGCCTTCTCCTCCCAGTTGGTGGCAGAGAGACTTATGCAGAAGATGCTCCGGTTGGGAACAAGGTGGAGGGTGGTTATCCCATCATGCTTCCTAAGATTGTTGGTTTATGTTTTTGGTTTTTAACGTGCCAATGGTGGTGCTGTTGCTGGAGGTGCCAGGGGAGGGCTCATGGTCATTGTGCTGGGGCAAAAGGGCAAAAGGGAGATACCATCAGAATTTGGGCATGGGGATATGGCTTGGTGATTAGTGCCTGAACATATGCCTGGACCCTGGGCCCCACACCCAGTGCACGTGGGGGAAAAAGTTGGGATGCCCTTGAGTGATGTGTAATGAAGTCAGAAAGGGGAATTTGAATTCCAACTCACGTCCTACAAGGAAAGGAAAAGAGCAAGTCCCTCAGGAAGATGGCACCCTCTGCTCACACAACCTGCGCCCTTGTTTTCTCGGGTGTGTTTTGAATTAACATTGTAACCTGTTTTTGCAGGATGCAGGACATTTTTTTGTATCCTTTCTCCCAACTAAGGATGAATCTAAAAATAATTAGTAGACAAACCAAGCATTCCTTTCTTAAAATAAATGGATTTCCCCCACTAAAATTTCAACTTCTTTGTTCTTTCCAGCACCTAGTAAGATGACAGTACTCTCAATCCTGAGCAATTCAGGAACCGATTTCTCAGTCAGTAATTTGTTTTTTATAGCCCTTGCCCCACACACCCTTGCTGTCTGCTTACTTGTTTTGGTATGTGTATTAGTCAGGGTTCTCTAGAGTCAAAGAACTTATGAAATGACTCTCTCTCTCTCTCTTTCAATATATATGGGGAATTTGTTGGGATGACTTACAGGCTGCAGCCCAGCCAATACAACAATGACTAGCTGTGAATGGAAAGTCCAAGAATCTAGTAGTTGTTCAGTCTCACGAGGCTGGGTGTCTCAGCTGGTCTTCTGCATATTCTGGAAACCTGAAGAGGTAGGCTCCAATGCCAGTGAAGGAATGTGTGTGCTAGCAAGGCGAGGGCAAGCAAGCAATGAGCAAAGGCTTCCTTCTTCTATGTCCTTATATAGTCTTCCAGCAGAAGGCATGGCCCATATTAAAAGTGTGTCTTCCTTCCTCAAGATCTAGATCAAACGTGTGTCTTCCTACCTCAAAAGTCTGAACTACATGTGGATTCACCCACTTAAAACCAAGCAGAAAATCTCTCATGGGTGTGCACGCCATTTCTGGTCTAGTTCATTCTAGATGTAGTCAAGTTGACAACCAAGAACATCCATCACAGTATGTGTAGCATTATTTCGTTTGCCAAAAGAATGACAGAGGAAATAGATGATAAAGATCATTGACCCAGCAGGGAAGGTAGCTGCTTGGTGCCTCCTGCCTGCAATCTCAACACGTGGCAGGCCTCAAGGCAAGAGGATAACCACAAGTTGCAGCCTGCCCGGACTACATAGTGAGTTCTAGGATAGCTTGGGCTACAGAGTGAGACACTATTTCCAAGAAATTAGATAAAATGAAAGAAAACAAAGCTGGACATAGTGATACATATATATGACCCCAACAGAATGGAAGCTAAAACAGAGGTTTGGTTATGAAACCTTCTTATCCTGCCTCCCAAAAACAAATTAGCAGTGAAGAAATGCTTCAGTTTTTTCCATGATCAAATTGTTACTGTTGTGTTTCTTTAAAAAAAAACATTGTCTGCCATATATGCTTAAGGTAGATCACAAGTACATAAATAGAATTACCTAGACTCATACAGGAATGACAACCCTGCCATCTGCCTTCCCTATCATAGGTGTACCTTTACTATCCCCTACGGTCTTATTCTGGGTCTTGACATCTGTCTTAGAGTTTCTGTTGCTCTAAGGAGACACCATGACAACAGGAACTCTTATAAAGGAAAACATTTAATTGGGGTGGCTTACAGTTTCAGAGGTTTAGTTCATTATCATCATGGTGGGGCATGGTGGCATGCAGGCAGACACGGTGCTGGCTACATCGTAATCAGAAGGCAACAGGAAGTAAACTGAGACACTGTGTGTACTTGAGCATAGAAGACCTTGAAGCCCACCCCCACAGTAACACATCCTCTCCAACGAAGTCACGCTTCCTAATAGTGCCACTCACTATAAGCTTACGAGGGCCAATTACATCCAAACTATCACAACATCCTTGGATTTCTCAGAGGTATCTGCAAGTAGGAGCATGTCTGTCAGAAGCTGTGTGTCCTCTGTCTTTTGGAGACAGGATGCCTAATGTCTGGCTGCGAGCTGGGCCTTTTGTTGGCAGAGCTTCCCTTGCCAGTGCCCAGAGTGTTTGTCTTCTGAGAAATATAACTTCCCAGATGAGTGCTATCAACTCTCATCATAGAAAAGGAGGAAAACCATGGTCTATCGCTATGAGAATGCAATCATGAAGACTTCAGATTTCAGAGTCAAGGGATGGGTGTTTGAGAACAGTATGTGTGCAGAACCTCTTTTTTCTGTCTTTAAAAGACCCAGGAAGATAAAGTGCACAAATGCTCGGGAGAGCTGGAGACACTGGAGATTGAACAGCGAGCTCTTGATGGAAGGAAATGGGGAAAGATACGGAGAGGTAGCCCAATGTGATGTCAGTTCCCAGCACCCTCAGTGTCGGCTGAGCCAGTTCGTGCTGGCAGTGGAATGTTGGCTGAAGCACAGTAACAAATTCTGATCATGGGGCACCTGAATTTTGCCAGACCTAAGTACCACGTGCAAAATTGGCTCTCTAAGCCAGTGTCTGAATACTATACATTTATTTGTTATATTTTTGTTATTAAAATAGCCAGTTCATTCACTTGGCTTAGAAACCTGAAATCACAAAGGATCATCATGAATGTTCCCTTTCCACCTGGGTCCCTTTCCATCCACTTTCGCTCCCTGAGGACACTCACCACTGTTAGTTTCTTACGTGTTTTATAGATGTACAAGCCGACACAGTTAGGTTACAGACTTTACTTCTGCACCTACCTTTTCTTCCTTTGAACATGTACATCCCTGAGCTCTTTGCCTATGGCTGTATTAAAAGTTTCTTTCCTTCTTAGACGCAAGTACTACTAACTTGAGTGGCTGGACCATCTGTACAGATCTGTAGGTTGTTTCCAACTCTTAGCTATTACAAATGTTTGATTGGATAGCCTTACACACAGACTGTCCCATATCTTTAAGTGAACTGAGGGCATATGATTTGCTGCCTGGAAAGACATCATCCAACTGCCTTGGATGGAGGCTAGGGCTGTTACACTCCTACTGTCATGTGGGCAGGAGCCTTTCTCCATCCTCCTTGGCTCTGCATGCATTTGTGTCTCCACCAGGCTCTGGAATGCAGTCCCTTGGTAACCAGGGAGCTAAATTCTCAGAGAATGTGTTTTCTAAATGTCTTCCCACCTCAGACTGGGAGCTAGCCTCCTGGTTGAGTCTGCCACTCCTAGCAGGGTGACTCAGTGTCTGTGCCCCAGTAGTGTCTCATTTGTAAATGGGGGGGGGCATTTAGTGTTCTAGCAGGAGTCTCTTGGGTTCTTGTGAGTGGGAGAGTGAAGCATTGTGGGAACACAGAGAGGCCCTCAGTAAATACCACTTCTTACTAGCGAGACTTGAGCTGTGTGAGCAGTAGCAGAAATACTGTCCAAAGAACCAAGAGCCTGGAAAGGGAAAGTAGATCCACCAGCTGATAAGTGGGGGTGGGAGGATTTATGGATCGCAGGAGAGGACACCAGAGAGAGGACTGGGTCAGAGCTACTGGGTGCTGCCTAACACTGTGCTCTTTTAAATGGGAGAGTTGGCGTTTCTGTCCAACATCCTCCATTTAAAAATCAAAACACCCTTTCATTGAATTTGACAGCTGTTAGGCCTGGCACATGGCGTCTGGCATCTTACTCTCTGCGCGTATGTAGCCTTTGTCACAGCCCCCTCCCTGTCCCCGTCCTCCCCTGCCCTACCCCCAGTATCTCTGGTCTCTTTTTCTCTTCATGCCACCAACATAACCCCCAGCATTTACCAAGCCAAGGGAACTTCTGGCTAAAAGGCCACTATCTGTAGCCAGGCAAGGACTGCTTTAAGAGGCCCACCAGGAAGCCTTCCTTGGTACTGAATACCCCTCCCTCAGAGAGGAGCAAGTACTTCTTCTCTGTCTCCTCCCTACCATGCCCTGCCCTTGTTCATGTGCAGAATGGTTGTGTGTGACCCTGTCAGAGGCAGAGAACTGATCTCTGGTGTTCTGGAATGCCCTGCCCTAGGTACTTCTTGGCCTTCCATAACCTGAGCAGACCTCAGGCAGGCATCAATGACAAGCTACAAATCTTTTCCCTGACAGCTGCCGTCCTGGCCTTGTGTGCTGATAATACTGCCCCAGGGAGGGTTCTTCCCTGGATTTGCCTACCACCTGCTGGGGCAGGAAAGTGTCACTGAGGCCCTAGGTTGGGGCTTTGTGCTGTGTACCTATCAGGTCTTCCAGGGGTTCAGCTTTTTGTGTTTGTTGGTTTTGTGAGATAGGGCCTCAAGTGCATCTCAGAATGGTTTTGAACTAGTCCAGGATGACCTTGAAGTCAGGACCCTCCTGCCTCGGCCTCTCTAGTGCTGACATCACAGGCATTTACCACCCTACCTTCTATGTAAGGGTTCACCTTTGTTATTGAGACAAGACCCAAATCAGCGCTGAATAAGAACATCAGGACCTGAGTCCTCAGATGTTTGGTGGCTCTGTGGTCAGCATACCCTTGGCAAGAGCAAACCTGTTGCCTCCTGCTCACACACAAAGCCAAGTGGGTGTCTTCTCCTTGTCCTTCTCAGGCCTGGGAGGCTGGACAGCAAGCTAGTGCTTGCCGGATAAGCCAATTCCCAGACAGAGTGAGCTGTTAACCTTTGCCAGTGGGTGGTGGAGCCCAGCCCTTGTCACCTGTCACTGATAAGTGAATTTAAAACTCTTGCTGAAAGGAGAGAAATATGGAACAGATGTAGAGGGTCTCCAGCTGCTACCAAGCAAATGTGACTGTCTTCAAGCCACCGTCTGACCCAGTCCTAGGAGGACTGATCATCAGTCTCGGTGCCAGGGGGCGGGGAGGGGAAGCGAGGTGAGAGAAGGCAATTTTAGCTTCTCAGTGTCAGCTCCTGGGTCTCAGCGTCAGCTCCTGGGGTAGGTGGGTTGGAGGGGCACTTTCAAAACGTAGGTTTCACATGAGCAAGGGACATGTCTGGACCTTCTTTCAAACCACTCTTCCCTATCGTGCTGGTTTGAACAATTTACCTGCCTTGTTATCCACTTACTTTAAGTCATGGTTTCTGTGGGTGTCTGGGCAGGATTTTGAGCCCAGGCCTCACTGGGATGTGACCAAGTTCTGGGCCAGAGCTCTGTGTCTCATCCGAGGCTAGCTGGGGTAAATAGATTTCTACCTCCAGTGTGTGGGCATATGTGAGCACCCCTACCCTCACTGTCTTTGTTCTCACCATCTTCCCACCCCCTCCCTTCCTTTACTCTCTTCTTCTTTCCCCTTCCCACTCTTCAGCTCAGAAGGGGTCTTTTGTAATGTTACCTAACCAGGGAGTGACCACTGCCATATTTCTTTGGATAGAAGCAGACCGCAGTTGGACCCGTGAAGGCATTAACACCAGGACTGCGGCCTCTCTCTGGAAAGTGTACTCGCATTATAGTGATGCTCCCAAGGTCACAGTGTGCTTCCTTTGAAATGGAGCAGTTCTTTCTCTTTCGTCCCAGAATAGTGTCAAATCCTGGAGTCCTTGGTGGCTCAGCATTCTGTGACACCAGTCCAGCAATGTGTTTGCACCCCTGCCCTTACCCTCAGTCTCATGTCCCCGTTTGTAAGAATGCATTCGAGTGAGGTTTTCTTGAACCATTATATAATAGTCAATGCCGATTATTAAATGATAATTCCCAGCTTCCTTCCTTTTAGTCATTTAATTTCATTTGTGTGCAGAACTCAGCAACAGATCACTGTCAGTCTTGTTAATATGCATTCAGAGCAAAGAAAATACAATTTTATAACTGACCCAGTAGGTCCTATGTTGATGGCAGTTTTGTTGTTGCTTTGTTTTGTATTTTTTTATTTCTTGTGTATGTGTGAGTGCCCTCATGTATGTATGTGTGCCCACATGAATGTACGTGTGCCCACATGTGTGTATGTGTGCCTGCATGCATGTACATGTGCCCACATGTATGTATGTGTGCCCCCATGTATGTATGTGTACCCTCATGTATGTATGTGTGCCCGCACGTATGTACGTGTGCCCGCATGTATGTATGTGTGCCTGCATTATGTATGTGTGCCACCACATGCATGCCTACTACCATGGAGATCAGAAGGCATTAGATCCCCTGGAAGTGGAGTTACAGACATGTGTGAGCCTCCCTGTGGGTGCTAGGATCTGAACCCAGATCTCCTAAAAGAACAGCGAGCTCTTCTAACTGCTGACCCATGCCTCTAGTCCCTTGACAGCAGTTTTTAAGAGAGAGAGAAACTACCGTCTTAGATGTGTTCAGAACCATGGCCATGTTTAAAACTACTGATGTTTTAAGTTTAGGGGCTAAGTACCTCCTTTACTGTTCTCCCCTGAGCTAAGACCAACATTAGTGAATCCTTCCTGAGAGTAAAGTTCTTATCACAGTTAGGGGAAGCAAATAAGTTGGGCTTTAGATGCAAAGTGGCCTGCCGTTATTTCCAGGCAATGGATAATAAGTTCCTGGGGAATGATAGGCCTGAGTGGACCCTAAAGGATGGGCGATCCCAACCTGCTTTGGTTTCTTTTCCAGGTTTCTCTGTGCTGTGGAAGGAACTGGATGATGTAACCAGCTCTCCAGGAAGACACACATGGTTTTACACTGAGCAAGAGCTCTCAGACCCTGTGTTAGTTCAGTCACTTGAGAAAAAAAATAATGTGACGGTTGTTATCAGAAAGGCTTTTCTGGAAGTGTGGGACACCCGTGAAGAAGATCACCTTTCCCCATCTGCGAAGTGGACATTCCTAGACTCCAAAATGCCAGCCAAGACCCCAATTTACCTGAAAGCAGCCAACAACAAGAAGGGAAAGAAATTTAAACTGAGGGACATCCTGTCCCCTGATATGATCAGTCCTCCCTTGGGGGACTTCCGTCATACCATCCACATCGGCAAAGAGGGCCAGCATGATGTCTTTGGAGATATTTCCTTCCTTCAAGGGAACTATGAGCTCTTGCCTGGAAACCAAGAAAAAGCACACTCCGGCCAGTTCCCTGGGCATAATGACTTCTTCCGGGCCAACAGCACCTCAGACTCAATGTTCACAGAAACACCCTCCCCGGTGCTCAAAAATGCCATATCTCTCCCAACCATCGGAGGATCCCAGGCTCTCATGCTGCCCTTATTGTCACCAGTGACATTTAACTCCAAGCAGGAGTCCTTTGGGCGTCCTAAGTTGCCAAGGCTCAGCTGTGAGCCTGTCATGGAAGAGAAAGTTCAGGAGAAAAGTAGTCTGTTGGAGAACGGGACTGTCCACCAGGGAGACACCTCGTGGGGCTCCAGTGGTTCTGCGTCTCAGTCCAGCCAGGGCAGGGACAGCCACTCCTCCAGCCTGTCTGAACAGTACTCCGACTGGCCCGCGGAGGACATGTTTGAGCATCCTGCCTCCTGCGAGCTCATGAAGTCGAAGACTAAATCAGAGGACTCCCTCTCTGACCTGACAGGCTCCCTGCTCTCGCTGCAGCTGGATCTTGGGCCCTCACTTTTGGATGAGGTCCTGAATGTCATGGATAAAAATAAGTAACCTGGAGTCAGCTCTTTTCCTTTGGAGTAAGAGGTACCAAAATAAGCAGAAAACAAAAAACTCAGCTAACCACAACTGATGGAAAGAGCTGCCTGGCTGGGTTTTTGCAGCCGCGTGATGCATTTTCTAAAATAACGTTCCTGTTCCTACGAAATATTTTTTTAACCGCCTTGCCCTGTTTGCAAAAACAACTTTGAAAACAATAATTTTAAAAAATTCAAAACAAAAAAACCTGCCCTGGCAAAAAAAGAGAGGAAGTGAGTCAGAGCTCATTTTCAGTGGGCATTGCTGATGCTCGGCTCAGTTTGTTTGTAGGCACGCGGAAATCCAGGCTGTTTGAAAAGGGCTGGGTCAATGGGTCTCTCCAAGGTGCTTTTACAGCATGTTGTGAGAAGGAAATCAAAACTCGCTTCACACCTAAGCCTTCTTTTTTCCTAGACTCTTTTGTATATTGTATCCTTTGGGCTCACCATAGCGAATTCTCCAGTGTTAAGATTTTACTGTTTTCATATTCAAACAACCTTAAGGGACTGGGGTTTTTTCTTGTGGTTCTTATATACCCCTGTATATTATTTCCATGTTGCAGAAGTTTGACTGTCAGCTACATGTTGGTAAAAACAAGCAAGGTGTTACTGTAACTAAGTTATTTTTAAAGTTGAAATATATTTTTATGTGCCTTTGGCTTTTTATTGCAGAGTCTACATTTTATAGATAATACATCAAGTGTTACTTGTCTTGTTTCCGTTGGGGCTTCCTTACAAGCCCTGTTTGTGTATTTGCAAAAAAATCAAAAGAACAAAAACCTATTCATTATCAGTTTTTCCCCCTTGTTCATGTGTTATCATACTTCTAGAGTGCCAAGAATGGTTTGTAAAGTGCGGGGGCACAGGGTGCCCACAATGCTTCTGCAGAGACTGGAGTTGGATATTTTAGGACAGCTCATACTCCCATTCCTAGGTACGTCATACCACACAATAAAGAGTAAATGCTAAAACGAACTTGCTCATTTATAGTTATAAACAAGAACCAGAAAAGAAGATTCTAAAGACTAGCTAGTAATGTACCCAAGCCTTTAAAATACGCTGAGATACGATTCCTATGTGTTCTGCAGTTTTTGAATTATTTTTATTAAGATTTGATTCTAGAAATAGGAACACAAGAAATGAACATGTGAGGTCATTTCTGTTGTTTTATACAAACTTTAGTGCTGGGGGGGTGGGGCGGGGCTGAGACTGTAGGCCTTTGCCACAGACCCTGCTCATTAACCCCGCCCTGTGTGTGTCTCCCTCCAACACCCGCACAGCCTGTTCCTACAGACTCAGATGTCCTGAAGACAAGGGCTTGTCATGCTCTGTAAGTCCTGTGGACAGAGACCCAGCAAGGGGATCCCCAGGTGCCCTGAGGCCGTTGGTTAAGGAACCAGGAACAGAAAATTACGCACAGATTCCTATCTTTCTTCAGGCTGTCCTCCCTACTCTGCTTTGCTGCCAAGGGTGGGTGCCAGCTCCAGCTCCTTGGTGTGTCCCGGAGACTCCTCCTTAGCAGCGCCAGTGACCCCTTGGTGTGTCCCAGAGACTCCTCCTTAGCAGCGCCAGTGACCCCTTGGTGTGTCCCGGAGACTCCTCCTTAGCAGCGCCAGTGACCCCTTGGTGTGTCCCGGAGACTCCTCCTTAGCAGCACCAGTGACTCCTTGGTGTGTCCCGGAGACTCCTCCTTAGCAGCACCAGTGACTCCTTGGTGTGTCCCGGAGACTCCTCCTTAGCAGCACCAGTGACTCCTTGGGGTTCAGAGTTCCTGCACCTGTATCATTTGGAGTGTGAAATAGCCTTTGAACTTACCAGACTCACTTTGGTGGCTAACTTCCTCCAAAGAGAAGAGGAAGCAGTTTCCCCTAGAGCCTGAGTCTCCAACAATTCCGAAGTCTCTTCCCTTGGCCCCACTTCGTTCCTTTCTGTGGGATCCCAGTCATTCATGGCTCAGAAACCTCTTAGCCTCTCTAAATCTCATCAGGGAGGCGAAGTCCCATGAGCTCATTTGTTTGTGTGTTTTGTAGCTGGTGTCAGCCAAACTCTGTCAACACGTTCCCCATCTTAATTACTGATCGTATTCAGTCTCACTGTATTCTTTGTCTGCTGCACGGTCTGAGGGACGGGGAAGGAATGTGCCCTCATCTTGGTTGCTGCCTCTCCGGAGGGCAATGATGAGAATAGTCCTGGCAGGGTTTCATCTTCTAAGTGGCCATGCATCCCTCATGCATTTACCCGTTTGACTTTTTCCAAACCCAAATACACATTCTCCAAAATACATACTTTCTCTAGACCAAACAACTCAAATGCACGCACATGTTCCCGTCGGTGTGGTTGACATAGCAACAAAGACCCTTCTCTTTCCAAGGAAACAAAGCCTCCTCTCACAGCTTTCCGATGGCCTGGTCCATTCCCCAGGGAGCAGGCACCTTGGTTAAGTTCTGTCCTACAAGCACTTTAGATTCACACCTGCTGAGAGCTGCTTCGATATTCTCAAGCTGTGTCTCCCACTTAAAACCTAATTTATCTTCACTTATTTAAAGGAAACCCAAATGCCCGTTATTTGTAAGCTAAAAAAGCATGATGAAGCCACCTGTGTGTGACCCAACCACCAGAAATGTGTCATATCATTTGCATAAGTGGGGACCCTTTTAAAGTAGGCAAAACTTTTTGTAAATAAATGTTTTCGTGGGCAGTAAGACCTAGCAAGGAATAAACTATATTATTTCAGCCAAAAATTATATGCTAAAATAAAACTTTCAGCATACTTAACTCTTCATTAATATAAAGTCATTAATTTCAGTGGGTCCGCATCACTGTCAACAAGCCCATGGAGGACCATTGGTGAGTAGGAAAGAGAACCCAGGTCTCCAGGATACAGCCTCATCCTTTCACATGTCACCATGAGCTAGCACTTTTCCCTGAAGGCCATTGCAAATGTGCCCATCATAGAATCATGGAATGGCAGAGATCTATGAGCCCATGAATTAACTTGCTAACTATTTTAGGGAAAAAAAACATTAAATATACATTAGGGCGTGATTCTAATCCTCCCTTTAATACAGAGGCTGGGGAGACTGAGTCCTGTTACTCTGAGCTGCAACAATAGAGCAGGTCCACCTGATGCCCTTTCTGCAGACGGCTTCACCTTTGGGAATTATACCAGCAGCCTAGCCGCAGATAAAACCCTTAGATTTAGGACTGGTCTCTCAGATTAAGAATAGTTCATTTTTTCCCCTTAAGCCAGTAAAGTATATAAAGTACTGTGTCCTATGCCCTTTTTATAAATATAAAACAACTGTCCTATGGCCTCACCTGTGCTGTTAGGTTAGATCCAGCAAAACAAGAGAACATTCTAAATGTCATATCACATGGTGAGCCACCTGAAGACTTGTTCAGCTGTGCGAGATGCGAGAAAGCCGTAGTGTTGAAAAGTAGTCATACACACTAGCTCATGGTGATGGCTGAACGATATGCTCACTTTGTAAGGGAGGAAAAGGGTCGCTTCTAAACATGCTAGCCCAGTTGTCAAATTTGGTTACTGTGAAGATCACACACTTTGTTTTGAAAATGCAGTTTCATCCAGAGACCTTTTCATCTGAGAATGTTTAATTTTCACTTTACTCTTTGAGCAAGTCTAAATGTGTCCTGCTTGCGTTGTTGAGTCGTTCTGTAGTATGTTGCTCCAAAGAGCACTGTGTGGGGGGATGGAAGCTCTTATTTCATGAAGTGATGTACAACCACTGTGCCGCGCTATCGCCCATATTTACTTTTAAAATTCTGATAGTGATGACCCTTTTGGTAGCTTCTGAGGGGAAGTCAATCATCTTCATCCCTTGAAGGTCAGCCAGATCTCCCCCATGGGAAGTAGACTGCCACAGGTCATAGAAAGCACCTGCCTGAGTCAACGCCATTGTGCAGTGTAGCCTTAATACTTCTGACACCATCCATCAAAATTAAAAGCAGAGTGAGCACATTGAGTCTGGTGCTCTCCATAATAAAATCACCATTGGGGCAGGTAATAGAGCATGTCATTTGTTCTCAAAGGATTATTGGGGGGGGAAGAGCTCTGGGGTTTCTGGAAGGAATTACTGGGGCAGCTTCATGGAAGAGGAATATCCAAAGAGATTCCTTGGGAGATGGGTAAGATTCTCTTAGGGAAAAAGGGCAGACTGGGGAAAAAAAATTAAGGGCAAACAAAAGGATTCACCCCCACCCTGAGTGGGATTCCTCTTCAGAACAGTCCGGGCACAGGGAGTGGGTTTTAAATACACACTTTAAGTCCTTAAGGCTTAGGCTCACGTGAAGACCCAGTGGAAGAAGAGGACACTTTGGAATCAAGTTGCTGAAAAGCTGGTTCCCAGAATTAATTGTTATCAAAAGTTGGTCACCATCTTGGTTTTTAAAACTCACACCCAGTCTATAGGGCTTGAACTGAAGGCCTTGATCCCAATTTAAAAAAAAAAAAAAAAAAAAAAAAAAAACTTTTAATTACACTTTCATGGAAAATTCTATTTTTTACCAGATAACACCAAAAAATGTTCATTAAAACTCCAAAGGATGTTGTCTTCATACCCATGGTTAGCCTCGTTTATGAGCAAAACAGGTAAATGCAGAGTGACTCTGACCAGACTGTTCTACCACCAAATAATTCCCCCACTGTACAGCTGCTCCGTTGCTGGAGATGGGTTCATTTGAGTGAGCATCATTTAAACATGGAGTCCCCTGCAATGATCTAAGGAGTAACATCTGAGAGTCATCAACAATGGGGTGTGAGCTTGCATGTCAGATGCCAAGTGTAGGAACATAGGTTCCTAGCAACTGGAGCGAGTCTGGTGGGGGGAAGAGACTAGGACTAGAAGAAGCAATGAGGTCATTTAATGCATTGTTTTGCCAGGGACCAGAAAAGACCAGGAATCAAAGAGTGGGGAGATGAGAGAGGTATCTGTCACTAAATGTGGCTCTCACCAAAGGAGATTATAGAAGTTATTGTTAGCTGGTCTCCCTCCCTGGTGCTGGAGAAGTATGTGCAGCTCTTGTGATTAAGTCTAATTTCAAATCAATCAAATTAGGCACTACAGAGGATTAACATGCGCTTCCCATGAGTGACAGTATTCCCCTCCCACTACAGTCTCAAGCCTTCAAGGCGTTATGTCTTTGATGTCAAATGTTGATATTTCTAAGTAATTATCTGAGGACTCTGCCCTGCCCACTTGAGCAACAGAAGCTGAGTGAGGGGATTCTTTTGGTTTGGTTTGGTTCTTGTTTGTTCTGCCTTGTAAGACTAGCCATTAGGAATACCCCATAGACATGTGGATTTCACAGCAGTAACGTCCAGTCATACTTTTTTTTAAAGAAAGAAGGGGTGTTGTTAACAGTAGAAGAAAACCATGCTTGTCTGCGCACCCTTACCCCTCGCTGCATGGGACGGAACTGGGATCAGAAACAAGAAGCAAGCATTTATGGTGCTCCTTTTCACAAAAAAGCTGCAGCAGCTTTTTCACCATAAATGGCAAGAAGAATGAATAGATGAACACAGCGTTAGATATTAGATTAGCATCCAATAAAATTCTCTCCTCACAGTTTGACTATAGCCCCCGTGACCAAATAAAGCTGTGTAGTGAAGCAGCGTTCTACAGTAACCCCACCGCATTTCAAGGGACTGGGGTGCTGAGTTTACTGTTATTAAAAACACAACTGGCTCTCTAGGCTCCATAAAGACACTGGATGTCCATCAACTGCCTCGGGTGAATGAGAGGAAACCTAGCAAGTGTTTGATAGTAGAGCACAGACGAGAATCCGGAAGTGAAAAGCTGAGAGGTGCAAGACCTTCCCACAGGAGACTCCACCCCTAGAAAATTTCTAACCAGAGGTTAACAACGCATCCACAGCGAAATGGCTTCCAAGGGGAGAAGATTATCTTTCTAACCAGTCAGGAAGTAGAAACACACAGGTGGTCTCCTAACTTCCTACCCTTGAGCAGCACTGGTTTTGTCTTTCAGGGGACAATCCTGAGCTTCCCTGCTCAGTCCTGCCCTTCAAACCCCAGGTAATGACAGTCTACAGTGCCATCAAAGGATGTGATCTGGGTAGGATATACACCTCTGACTCTATCTTTCCAACAAGAGTTCTTTGTAGGTTGACTCCACTGTTAAAATATTTTAATGAATAATAAACAAACAGCTTTGGTAGTCATTAGATTGCCAAAGACATGAAGTCCTCGTTTCTGTAATCTGATAATGAGAATTGACTTTGGGGGGTGGGGGGGTTGGGGAAGACTTGAGAAGTACAATGGAGGATCTTGAGATTGCGTTATCCTGAATTGCCCAAATGGACCCTAACTGCAATCCCAATGGTCTATATAGCAGAGAGGTGAAGAGAAAATTGTCCCGTAGAAGAAAAGGAGACAATGTGACCGCAGGAGCTGAGACCAGAAATGCATCCACAAGTCAAGGAATGCTAACTGCTACCAAGAGATAGAAACATGTTTCCCTAGATCCCCAGAGAGTTGCTCTCCGGCTGACAACTCCAATCTAGTCCCACGGAACTGGAAGTATATGAGATGAAGAATGTTGAAATACAGCCTCTAAATGTCCAGGTGGCTGTTTGGAGTGAGGGCTTAAAAGTTTCAATTAAGGTTGAGTAAGTTTACAAAGATGAAACCCTAATCGAATAGGACTTATGTCCTAATGTAGACTGGAAGGGCCCACACTCTTATACATACACAGAGGAAAAAGGTTATGCAGGGATACAACAAGCAGGCAGACACCTGCAAGCTAAAGAAACTGTAGCCTCAGGATACACCAACCCTGCTGGTACCTTGGTCTTGAACTTCCAGCATCCAGAACTGTGAGAAGATACTTTTATGTTTAAGCCACCCCGTCTGTGGCATTTCGTTATAGGAGCTCTGGCTATCTAAAATGGAAAGTTAACAAAAGAGACTCTCTTGAAATGTTAGGTTCTTTAAGGGGATGAGGCCAGCAGGACTCTCACATTGTCGTCCCCCCCCCCATCTTAGTCTGCATGGTAAGGACGGTTTCCACAGCCACTCCAGCAGCAGTTAGGACAGACAGGTCCTCCTAAGCAGAAGCAAAGCTTAGCTCTGCAGTGACTGTTAAGAAAGCATCTCCTGCTACAAGTGCAGAGAAAGCTGTGAGCATGTGCCACATGTTGTGACAGGGTAATAGAGCATCTAAATCAGACGCAGGAGGGACACCCAAGCCCATAGGCAAAGCTCAGCATCCTTCAGGAGGGCCATTGTAATGCACGAGCAGTGAGGAGAGTTAGGCGATATGGAGACCTAAAGGAAAGATTTAAAGCATTTTGAATCATGTGTACAGTCCCAGACAGCATTTGATATGGGCAGAGGCCAAATTCTAACCCTGTCATCCAGCTAAGAACAGGAAGGAAGCAGAAAGACTGAGGAAGGGGTGATGTGTTGTTGCTAGGGAAACTGTCTTCTCAGCACTCTTCCTCAGAGCTCCTTCCCACACAGACAGCAGGCAAGTTAAAGAGGTCTTTCCAGGATGCAGAGGGCAAATCAAAGATGGGGCCAGAGAGTTCTCCAGAGGGCTGTTAAACATCATTCGGGACACCAACTGGCAAAGAAAGCCGATGTATTAGAATGGGCAAAGCTTCCCACATCAATCTTACACACACACACACACACACACTATAAAAACACTGTAAGGAAATGAATGGGCTGTGGGCTGTCATGGCAACCAAGCCCTGGTTACCTACAATAGGTATGGAAGGCTCCATTCCTTGGTGCCCTTGTAAATATTGGACTCCCAACACTGGCAACTGGAAGTTCCACTCCAGATTGCCTCAACTCACTGCCTCCTGGCTCCCTAGAGGATTCAGGGTCCTGGCTACTCCAGTGCAGCACAAGCAGGTGAAGGAGAAAGTGTGGCCTTAAAGGAGATGAGGAATGTCACACCAGGTGGGGCATGACTGCCCAAAGGCAGTAGCAGGGACACATCAAATCCTTTACCTGTAAGAGAGGTGCAGACAAGGAGGGAGAGAGAGGACCTCAGGAGCCCGGGAACTAAAGAGACCTAAAAAGAGCAGGACTCAGTCCAGAGCATATACCTGAGCCAAGTGACTGGCATGGCCCATGAGTAACACTGATGGCAGCTTCTGTGGGAACACGCTCTGAGACCAGGGACAGCCTTGCCTCGCCCTAGAAGCATCTTCTATCCCCTCCAGGGAGTCGTTTATACCCACGTCTCCATTTCCTTACCTCGCCGCACACTCACTGTGGCCACTATCATCCGGATGCTGTGCCACCATCCCACTGACACTGCATTTGACGAAGTTGCCAGCAAACTGCCCTCCACTACAGTCACATCACCCGAGCCCCTGCCTTCCTCCACCTGCCCTGACTCTCTGTGCCTCCATGGCCATCCTGGTCCTTCTTCCTCCACCTGCCCTGACTCTCTGTGCCTCCATGGCTGTCCTGGTCCCTCTTCCTCCACCTGCCCTGACTCGCTGTGCCTCCATGGCCATCCTTACGGCGGTATACAAACCACAACAGGCACTGACAGAGGTGTTTGGGATAAGCCACAGTGGCAGCAACATGGTCCTCCCCAGGAGTGTTGCTTATGAACCCCCTTTAGTAGCAGAGAACAGGAGAGGATTGGGGACTTTACTTTTGCCTATTGACTCTTTGTACATTAACCAGTACTCTTTAAATTATCACCAAGTGGGCCACTTGGTATACTGCCAGTTCACCTACAAGAACCATAACAGTAAGTGCCAAGAGTACTTAGTTCAGTGTGGACCTACATTGTTGCCGCTCACAGTAGAAAAACAAGCAGGATACCACAACAAACAGCATTTAAACCATGTCTCCCTTAGTTTTAGCCACCTCTCAAAGAAGAAACAGGAACCCATTGCCAATCAGCAGTTCTGCCAGAATTTTCCTGGAGAGTCCAGAGACAGGAAGGAAAAGCTATGGATATGTATACATTAATCTTCTGTTGTAATATAGTAAGTTTGTACATAAGCTTGTGCAAAGTCTTAGTTTTAAATCCCATGTATAAGAGCCTTTGATTCCAGTATTGTCCCCTTACAGCCACTATTCCAGCCATAATCTTCACCAGATCCCAAGGTAAGAGAGGAGCTTGGAACTTTCAAAATGGACCTCAGGGCCTTTGTTTTCAGCTTGAGACTACACATCCTGCTTCAATCCCATCCTGTCCCACTCACGGTGGCTGACCCCACCAAGTTCCAGACTTTTCGGCCTCTGTGTCCGGTATGAGCCTTCCTTTTCTCCTAACACCCTCCATCAAAAGTCTCACACAGGCCAGGCCATAGTGGCACATGCCTTTAATCCCAGCACTCAGGAGGCAGAGGCAGGCGGATCTCTGTGAGTTTGAGCCCAGCCCGGTAAGATAGGCTCCAAAGCTACAGAGAAACCCTGTGTCGAAAAACAAAACCAAAACAAACCCAAAACAACAACAACAACAACAAAAAAGTCTCACACTGTGTGTTTGAACTCCCAGCAACCAGTTTGGAGCCTATCACTCCTTCCACTGTCTCTATTCACAGGGTCTCCCACAGCATCAGAGTCTTCTCAGATAAAGTGCAACCGTCTTCCAGGTCAACAGGGAGCTACTGTTCAATAAAAGACAGTGAAATAAATGATGAATAAGTGGATTAAAAGTAGCAACTAACATTAATGGTCATCAAAGAACCTTTTCTTAGTTACTCTGCATGAGTGACTTCTCAGGGACCTTAACTGAAGAGCAGAAATGGCATCATTTTGGACAAGAATTTTTGAGGAAAAGAGAATGAGGAAAGATGAGTTTCCCTACTGTGGCAGTTTCAATAAGAATGACCCTCATAGGCTCACAGATTTGAATGCTTGGTCACCAGGAAGTGGCATTATTTGAAAGGATTAGGAGGTTTTGGCCTTGTTGGAGGAAGTATGTCACTAGGAGTGGGCGTTGAGGTTTCAAAAGCCCAAGCCAGGCCCAGAGACTCTCTCTTCTGCTGCTGCCTGTGGGTCTGGATGTAAAACTCAGTTACTTCTCCAGCACCGTGTCTGCCTGCGTGCCCCCATGCTTCCCACCATGCTGGTAATGAACTAAACCTCTCAAAATGTAAGCCAGCCTCAGTTAAAAGCTTCCTTTGGTAAGAGTTGCTGTGGTCATGGTGTCTCTTCACAGCAATAGAACACTGATTAAGACATCTACCATATTAAAACAAAGACTAAAAAGATAAAAACAATTTCCAAAAATACACATTCACAAATGTTTGCATGGATCTGGGTGGATTTCTATATTTAAAGATTTTAGTTAATTACCTGATAAAAGAAAAGCACTTCTATAGAAAAGCATTATTATTTACACAGTGAGCTAAAGCAGCTAGAGCAGGCTTTTAAAATGCCTGAAGGACGAGAATGTGACTTGGATCTTGTAGGAGTCCTGAACAAGCCTAAACAAACATTTTTAATCAACATTAGTGCTTTAAGAACATTTTAATCTGCCACTTAAGACACGCTAATGTACAAGTTGGCACAAAGGAAAATAAAATCCTGTCGCCTTCACCATACATTATCTAAATGCACTCAAGTCACTGTGTTTCAGATGCTCTGCCCTGCCCTGCATGAGCACACAAGAGGACAGGAAGTCAGGAGCAAATGCTTTTACATCCTAATTGGGATCTGTGGTGGTTTGAATAAGAAATGTACCCTGAAGCATGCTGTGAATTGAATGTAAGCTCTAAGAAAGAAGGCAAGCAATTCTATCTTCTTTCTTGTGCTGTGTGTGGATTTCTGCTCACAAGTGCCAGAGTTCCTGAAACAAGGAACAGATTCTACACAGACATGCCTATATGTTAAAGGCAGATGACGGAAAAGACAGAGACAAATGGTAACAAAATAAAACAAAGTAAAAAAAAAAAAACCACGTAAAATGGTTACATGTTTCAAAAGAAGTTGAACAACACACAATCCCACAAGATGTTAACAGTTGAAAACCAGACTACAAAGAAAAAGCACATCAGTCCCCTCATGCTTGAACACACAACACACACACACACACACACACAAACACACACACAAGAAGGAGAGAGAGAGGATTGAGGGATAGTGATTCACTTCCCCTGTTAGGTCCCAGCTCTTACTTTTTCCCACCTTCCAATAATGTCATCATATTATGATCTATCAATGGATTTATCAGTTGATTAGATCTGGGTCCCTATGATAGAATTAGTTGTGTTTCTGGAATTCTCTCCCAGACACACCCAGAAGCATGCTTTTCTAGTCTCCTAGATGTTTCTTAGTCAAATCAAACCGACAAGATTAGCCATCACGCCAACTCTAAGGGTCATGGAAAATCCAAGACACAGACTAGTTAAGCTAATGTCCTCCACACAATGACAAAGTGATAGTCTAATTTGAACCCAAATATCCTGGCTTTAGAAGCCAAGTTCCCCTGTGTGAAGTTACCTGGATATAGCATATTCAGATAGACCAAGCCTGAACCGCTAACATGATAAAAACCAGTCTAACTTTGCATGACAGTCCTACTTCACAGTACCGTTTTGCAGGGATTAAGCTAACTTTGCTATAACAGATCAATAACGAACGCTTTCAGCTTTGTAGTCCATATAGTTTCTGTCACAATCGCTCAGTTCTGTAGCAAGAGAGCAATGATAGACGACAGACAATGCATTGGTGAATGAGCAACTCTGTGCTCCAATGAAACCACGAAAAGAGAACCGGGACTGGGGGGATGGCTCACTCAGTGAAGTTCTCTCCTTTCCTTGTGAGAGCAAGGACCTGTGTTCAACCAAATATGTGTGTGTGTGTGTGTGTGTGTGAGGGGGGGGTCAAGTGCTTGCAGTTTTAGCTTAGAGAGGCAGAGACTGATGGGTCCTGGGGACACACTGGGTCTAGGCCAGTTAAAGTCCCTGACTCTAAATAAATAAAATGAGGGCAGTGTTTGAAAAATGACACCTGATATTGTACACACACACATGCACGCACGCACGCACGCAAACACGCTGTTGAATTTGGTCCACAGGCCTCCTTAGTTTACCACTTAGTTGGCTGGAGAACCAGTTCAGACAACAACAGTAAAGGACTTTTGCTAGTTACCAGTACTTGCGAACATTCAATAAACATTCACTATTATTATGCTAACAAAATAACTACATTTTAAACTTGCTAATTTAAGGTCCTGGTGTGCTTGCCATTACAAAAAAAAAGTCTCATTATTTTAGAGCAACTTGAAGGGAAATGGTGAATGAACACACATTCTCATTACTTGAATTCTTCCTCTATACTGTCATTTTTTCAAAATTTATTAGAGATACTTTCCACTGAAACCTGTCATTATGTGAAACATGAGTCAAAAGGAACAGATGATGACAAAATTAAAATTGCAATCGTGTGCCCCAAGAATAGGTACATAAAAGGAGCCACTGTCTCTTGCTGCAGTTTTACAATGTGTTTTAAATGCAATGTGTCCTTCATGTTCCTTTTTCTAGGTACACAAAGCAGTGGGAATTTCAGGTGTTGCCAGTCAGTGTTTCAAACCTGCATTAGCCTATCTGTTGCCAAATCAGCTTCGGTGTCATTTATTTGTGAGCCCCCTGGTCCCTTTCATAGTGCTGTATCCGAAACCCACACCCCTTTGCTGAGCAGCAGTCCTTGGGGTTGGAAAATAAACTCTTCCCCCAATCTAGTACCGTGATCTAAAGCAGCTACCATCCACGCCAACTGGTTATTGGGGATTGGGAGGTGGGGGTGGTGCTTCTGTTAATCTTAGGTCCAACTGTCCAGTAGATGTTTGCCAGACAGATTGGAACCTGTAAGTACAGGACAACAGAAACCAAGGGTGGGGGTAAAAAAAGCCAGGCTTCTGGTGATCCAGTCCTCTTTCTAACCATCTTGTAGGTCCAGCCTCTTCCCTGTCATCCTGAGGTTTGGTACAAGAGGCAAGGAATTCCCCTCCTGCCTAAGCAAGTTTCAGTTGATCTTGGACCATAATATTACCCAGAGGGATGTGAATTACTGCATTTGACTTAGCTCGTCCTCATATGTCACTCAGGAGCGCTATGGCTTTGTGAAAGCAGAGAAGCTCATTGAAGAACAAGAGAGCTCAGCAGAATACGGCAGACTTTGACCTCTCCAGAAGACCAGGGAGAACCAAGTCAAGAAGAGAATGACTATCCACGCGCACATGCAGTTTTTACCTTTGCCTTTCATGATGAATACAAGCAGGAATGCCATGCCTAGTAAGGAAAAGAGGGGTAATCCCAATTACTCTCAAGGTTAAGGAATTACAAATCACTGATATCTTGTAGAGCAAGTGGCCAGCCCTGAAACATAGGCAGCAAAGCATAACTTTGGAGAAACTTTGTAAAAAAGAAATAGCAGAATTCACTGAGTTTCTTAATTGCATTTCTTTCTTGGTCAGTTGGGAAGTAGAGAGTAGGTATGGCTCACGTTTGGTACAATGCTTGTGGTACAGGTTAGACTACGAGATACCCTTAAGGGTGAGAAGAGTCAATTATCGATCTATTTCTATCTGCTATTCAGTATCAGGTGGGAAGGAATGAAGGATGAGCAAGACGGATTGGGGCCAGAGATCCTTGTTCAAGTTCTGCATCATTCTTTAAGATTCAAATGGATTACTTAGGTTCAAGAATTGTTTCTTTTTGCATAAATTCAAGTGATAAGATTGCCTGTCTCAAATAGGATAGTAGATACAAAGATAAGATGTAAAACTATTCTCTTATACTGAACAGCTAGCCCTCAAGGGTATCAACCACTGACATATTAGTGTGACCTAACCAATTGACTAATTCTCCTGGGCCTCGCCCTGAGGAAATGAACATTCTAAAGAAGTAGAGGAAGAAAGTTTCAGGGAAGTAGAGTATAGAGAAAGGGAGGGAGAGCTAGATGGTCTTCCAGCGCATTAGCACGCGAATACGAAACAGTCCTCCATTGATTTTTATTTTACATGGCTGTTCCCCAGCTAGAGGTACTATTTCTGGGGGCTGTGGGATCTTTTTAGGGGGCAGGACCTAGCTGGCTGAAGCAGTCACAAGCAGTAGTTCTTTGGAGATTATACCTGGACCCCTGTTTCAGGTCTTATCCTCTGCTCCCTTATTCTGCTCTAACACAAACAACTGGCCACCAGATTTTCTCCCACCATGGTGTGAGTGCCCTGCACCATCAAGGATGGAATTTCTGAAAGTAGAAGCCAAAATTAGCTTTTCCTCCTTCAGTTGCCTCTCTTGGGTGTTTTGGTTACAGTGACACAAAAATAGCCAACAGGAAAAGAACAAGAGATAGGTGTGGCAGCGCACCCCTTTGTTCCTAGTGCTCGGGAGGCAGAGGCAGGGGGGTCTCTGTGAGTTTGAGGCCAGTCTGGTCTATATAGTGAGTTCCAGCACAGTTAGGGCTATGCAGAGAAACTGTGTCTCAAGAAGGAAGAGGAGGAGGAAGAGGAGAATGAGGAAAAGGAGTGGGAAGGGAAGAGAAGGATGAGAAGGAGGAGGAGGGAAGTTGAGCAGTCAAGGGGTTAAGGGGATGGTGGTAATCTTGATTGCCAACTTGACAGGATTTAGAACCACCATGGAAACAAGTCCCTAGGCACATTTGCAGAGGATTATCTAGAGTACATTAACTCAGTAGGAAGAGCTACTTTAAACAGGAGTGGCACCATTCCATGGGTGGGGTCCGGTTTTAACAAACAGGAAAATGAGAGCTAAGCAGGGCACTCACTGTTCTCTGACTCCTGACTGTAGAAGAAATGTGAGCAGCTGCTTTGAGCTCCTGCTGCCACGAACCCCCATCAAGGTGGAAGTCAAACTCTAGGCCAAAATGCACTTTCCCTTCCCTAGGTTGCCTTCATCAAGTATTTTGTTCAAACATCATTTAACTGATATAAGACGTAAGGCAAATTGGACCTAATAGCACAGGCCTGTAATGCAGCTATTCCGAAGACTGAGGCAGGAAGGTCATGAGTTTGAGAATAACCTGGCCTACTGAATGAGCTGGCTAACCTTGGCAACTTAATAAGACCGTGTTTTGGGGCACCAATTGTAGGCAGACTTTTCTGTTCCACCAGCCAGTTACAAATAACCACTCAGAGACTTATTATTAATTATACATGCTCACCCAATAGCTCAGGCTTATTACTAGCTAACTCTTACAGCCTAAATTAACCCATTTACATTAATCTACATTCTGCCACATGGTGTTGCCTCTCTTTCATCTTGCACCTCCTGTTTCCCTTCTGTGTCTTGCTGGTGACTCCTCTGACTCTGCCCTTCTCCTTTCCAGAGTTTTTAGTCTGGATTTCCTGTCTAACCTTATCCTGTCCAGTTGTTGGCCAGTCAGCTTCTTTATTAAACCAATCCCAGTGTAATTTACACAGCTTACAGTAGGGTTATTCCCCAGCACCCTGTTTTAAAAGCTTAAAAACTTTCCTAGGCAAAAAATAGAGCTAAGAGGTAGTGGACTTGCCTAGCATTTGTGAGTCCCTGGGTTCAGCCTCCCAATCTCACACAGATAAAAAAAAAGAAGTGGAAAACAGAGGGTGCATTGTGTGTGTACTTGTGTGTGTGTGTGTATGTGTGTGAGAGAGAGAGAGAGAGAGAGAGAAAGAGAGAGAGATCTGTAATGAAAAGGTCTGAAAACAAGAACAGGAAAGAAAGGTCAGAGGTCATTGAAGAACCATTTCATAGTGTTCTAAAAATCAACTCTAAAACCAGAATTCCTGGCTCACCACAAAGTCTTTTACCCCCATGCTTTGTCCTTCACCCACAGGAAGGTAAGCATCCCTGTCAGACGGCCTTACTGTGTCCGCAGCAGGAGGTGAGCAGAGAGCGCTCATCGCTCCATGACCCGGAAAGTCACGAGGTACACTCAGCACGGGCTGCAGTCCGCCAAGCTTCAGTTTCCCGAGACGAGACACATCCTTGTTGTACCTACCCACCAGGAAGCGCCTCTGAAAGGCCAAGAAACAGAGAGCAGACATAGAACTTCATAAAAACTAACAAGTGTCTGGTCGTCGCAGCAGCTTGCTTGTTCAGCTGCAGCAGGGTCTGCAGCATCTTCTTCATGCACACTCGTGCCAACCCTAACACTGCGCGGAATGCTCTCCTGAAGGGTTAGTGGGAACCCAACCCCACCGGGGATTCCTTCCAAAAGCGATTGCAAATGCCTTTCCCCTCAAGACTCCTTGGTCCTACCACATCTATCTTGCTAATATTCTTCTGTCAAAGGCTGTGAATTTGAAACTTCAAAACTGTGTTTTCCAGAATCTTCCAAGTTGTAACTGCCTATTAATTACCTCTACTTTGTCAGCTGGCCTCACAGGCAGAGCCTAACTGTTTAGTCTGCAGTTTGTATAATCAGTCTCCGGCTCCGTAATTACGCTCCAGAATTACGGCTGCTCTAAAGGCACCACCACAAAGTCTGAGGCTTTCAGGCTTTACAATAGTGCATTATCAGGTCTGCATTCGCAATGCCTGGCTTGGGGGTTGGGATGGCTCCAGACAATGCAGATCGCTTGAACAAGTTCCCCCACCTGACACCTACTTTCTCAAGCTCTTGGGTGGGGAGCAGAGGCAGGTAAGAAAAGCCCTCTGTGTTTTCATTGTGTGCAAGGAAGGAATTCCCACACATCCTGGGGCAAGAGGAAAGCGGTCCATTCTCTGAGCTAGGTCCGCAAAGAGTTTTGCAGGGTTGCCCACCAGACCTCACACCCTCAAGTGACATGTCCACCCTTCAGGTTAGCTTATCAGTGGAGTCAGGGAAGATGGGCCTACTTAAAAGGACTGGACTTCTGGCTTCAAAAGAAAATTCAGCAGGGAGAGGGACCAAAGATAGTCTTCTGGGAGTCAGTAAGATGGTGGAACTGTGCATAAGAGTGCTTGCCTCTAATAGTCTGAGTTCCATTCCTGGGATCTCTATGGCAGAAGGACAGAACTGACTCCACAAAGTTGTCCTCTGACCTCCTCATGTATGTCATGGCATGCATGTGAGACACACCACACACACACACACACACACACACACCACACCACACCACACACACACACACACACACCAAACACACCACACACACACACACACACACCACACCACGCACACCACACCACACACACCACACCACACACACCACACCACACACACCACACCACACACACACACCAAACACACACACACACACACACACACCACACCACACACACACCACACACACACACACACACACACACACACACCAAACACACACACACACACAGGCTCTGGAGAAATGGGGGATTTGGAGATGACCTTCTTAATAGAACAAGTCTTCCATGGTTCAGAGAGAAGCCGCTGTCCCCCAAATCAAGGGCTTCTGCGATATCTAGCGCCATCTCCAATTGTCCATCACCCCAAACTTCATTTCAGTCAGATTGGCTTGCTTGTCTTGGTCCTGCACACGGGATCATTCACTTCTGTAATTCCACTCATGCCTCCTGCCTGCCTGGAATCCCCTTCCACACTCAAATCTACCTCCTTCAGAGAGATCTTCCCTCTCTAACGTACCACCTCATCTCTGCCACCTTTCAGACAACCCCAGATCCTCCATTTATAAGCTAACCACTTCCTCCTCCCGCCATCTTGAGGTTTCTTTCAGTTTTCTGTGGCTGCTCAACCTTGCACTGCTGATTTTCCTTTTCCAGTTCTAAGGATCAAGCCCTGGTCCTTGCACTGCCAGACATATTTTCTTTACAAATATAAGTTTCTCGAAGGTGAAATCTTGTTTCACGGCATCAACCATATCAATTACTGCCTTCCTTTGGCTCAGTACATTGGCTGTGTCGCACCCAGCAGCCAGAGTAAGAAGCAGCCAATGATGACGATGTAGACCGTTTCGCTTACTAATTGGTACTAGACAACTTCAGGCATTCACTCATTTTCTCATTCCTTCATTCCAGCTACATGCCTACTTCCAGAATGTATATACTAAACACTTCTCATCTCCTAGGCTGAGCCAATTTGTTCTCTGCTCCTTGAAACAGAGAATTAGTCATGCTTACTGAAGAATTGAGAACACATTCTGAGGAAATATTGGTGCGTGAGATTGCTTCTCATTCCAAATCTGCACACCCACTGAATTTGTAAATATTTACTGTAACTTATGGTGAAAAATATTGGCTTCCTAAGCTATACTGCTGCCAAAATGTCTCCTTCCCACAAGTCTGCCCAGAGTTCTTGGCCTGTGGCTGGCAAAATACCCTCTGTCTTAAATTCACCTCATCACAGAGACAAAGCTGCAAATGGAGAGAAGGGATGGAAAGTGGGAGAGAGGGAAAAGTGGGGGAGAAGAGAGAGGAAGGAAGGGAGATGGAAAGGAGAATATATTCCAAAAATAAAAAAAGACAACATAGTTTGCACCAACAGTAGAGCTTCACAGTGAGTGTCT
>PVIU01003675.1:102923-140491 GCA_004026605.1 Ondatra zibethicus
TGTAGCACAGGCTGGCCTATAAACTGCTGTGTAGCACAGGCTGGCCTATAAACTGCTGTGTAGCACAGGCTGGCCTATAAACTGCTGTGTAGCACAGGCTGGCCTATAAACTGCTGTGTAGCACAGGCTGGCCTATAAACTGCTGTGTAGCACAGGCTGGCCTATAAACTGCTACATAGCTAAGGATGACCTTGAACAGCCTGTTCCCCCTCGTCTACCTCCTGAGTACAAGGAATCAATCTGGGCATTCACCAAACCACTTGGTTTATATGATACTAGGGCTCAAACCTGAGGGGTTTATGTAAGATAAGCAAGCACTCCGCCAAATGAGCTACATTCCCAGACCCCCAAAATATGAATTTTTCTAATGCAATCAGAAGCCCACCTTCTGGGCTAGAGAAAACAGAATCCTAACAAGTGCAAAGGTTCCATAACAGCCTGGGCAAGGATGACTCATCCATAGAGTTGGCGGCTGCCCCAGCTCACACAGGCTCCATTCTGTTTAAGAGTGAGAAACACTCACCACCCCCACCACGACTGGGGACCACAGGAAAGTCCTTCGCGCAGAGTCTCAGGACCTCACCAGAACAACTGTAGCAGAAACAGAATTCACACCAAGGTCACACAACTCAAAGACCAGTTGTTGACACCTCAGTCCCATGTCCCACTCGGCTCCCTCCCATCTCCTCCCCACCCTGTTTTCTGACTCCTGAGCCCACATGAGCACAGTTTCCACGTTGAATAGGCCTGTGATTGGATCTTGGTTCTGTTTTCAGGTCCATGAAGGAATCTACTTATCAAAAAGCAAAGTAAACAGCACCCTTTTAAACAAAGATGCTGTAGAGCATAGCCTCTTCGTCACCTGACCACAGTCAGTCACGCGCTCTGGTTCCCAGCCTGCCGGAGTCTGGGTTGCTAGCACTAAGGTCTTAGCTAAGAAGGAATTGAGGGGCCCTTTCCCTGACACCCTGACCCTTGCAGGGAGACTGCTCTATACTAATTTAAATTACCCCTGTTAAGTGGGGCTGTAGGCCATGGGCAGACATTTGAGGTCTTTTAAAGCTTCTTTTTTGTGTGTAAGATTTATAACTGTATACAGTTATGTATACAGTTTTCTCTCTGCATACAACCTGCTCACCAAAAGAGAGCATCAGATCTTATAGATGGTTGTGAGCCGCCATGTGGTTGCTGGGAATTGAACTCAGGACCTTAGAAAGAACAGTCAGTGCTCTTAACCCCTGAGCCATTTCTCCAGCCCAACATTTGAGGTCTTAATCTTTCTGCAGATCAGATGGTGCCAATTGATCTGTCCATGCCTCCACTAAGCCTCGGCAAGATCCAAGCCAGATGAACTTGAAGTAAAATGAGGAGAGAGGATGGCGCCAGAGGGCGTTCAGGGGTAAAAGATTTCCTTTGGGCACTTCCTTCTTCAGTCCTATCGTGTCCACGCCACCTGATATCTGACTCTAACTCCCTCTCTAGACACACACCCCTTTCTTACCCTCCACATTAGAACCCCCCCCTTTCTACACACTTGTCTGGCACTTTCTGATTGTGGGCTACCTGTTTACTTCTTGAGAACCTGATTCTTCTGTCTTTCTTATTTATTGTGTGTGTGTGTGTGTGTGTGTGTGTGTGTGTGTGTGTGTGTGTGTGTGTGCGCGCACGCGCGTGATACACAGGAAGAAGACAGATGACCAAGGTGACCATCCATGAAGGCTCTCCCCTTCATGGTGGGTTCTGGGGATCAAGCTCAGGTTGCCAGGCTTGAGGTCCTTCACCTTCTGAACCAGCTCACCATTTCCCGCCTTCCCCTTTCCAGCAGAATAAAAGAACCAGAACCTTGTAAGTGATGGACTCCTCTCCAACAAATGGGATGAGGGCTCCTGAAGTGACGGAGAGACTCACTCCTTTCTTCCTACCTAGTCTTCTGATTCTCTCCCTCAGCCAGTCCTCAGCAGGTGGACAGAAGAAATTTGAAGGGTTCAGTGCAAAGGGAAAATGTAGGGTGGGGTACTCCATATATATATATATATATATTTCCAGAGAATGACCATAGAACAGTCGTTCTCAGTGAGTGGAGACTCCTTTGGGGCTTTCATATCAGATATCCTGCATATTAGATATTTGTATTATAATTTATAATAGTAGCAAAACTACAGTTATGAAGTGGCAAAAAAAATAATTTTATGGTTGGGGGGTCCCCACAACATGAGGAGCTGTATCAAAAGGTCACAGCATTGGGAAGATCAAGAACCACTGCCATAGGACATCCAGCCCTCCTGAGCACAGGTCCTATGTGACTAGGGAGGCACCATACCCATGTAACTGGCTTCAGCGTGAAAGCCACAGGAATTACAGCCATTTACATGGACCATATGCCATTTGTGTCCAGTTACCATGTGGCACAGCAACATTAGTGCATTTCATAATTACAATATGTAATCAATGCTGCTTTGTGGTGACAATGGGAAGTATTGTTTGTGAGACGCTGTTGATGTTCGAGGAATTGTTGATTCCGAACCAAAGCCTCTTACTACACAGACAGTCCTCAGAGGCAAGGCATCTACTCACAGACTTTAATTTGAAGAGGATGGATGGATGGTGACATTGCCTTAACCAACCCAACCAGCGCCAGCAATGGGAGCAAAACTAAATCTCCCCTCTTCCATTCAGTTAACGAAATCTAGACAATTGAAAAGTATGGGTTCTATTAAGAGAAGGGATTCTTGAACTTCTAGGTTTGTATGGGCCAATGAAATTTCCTAGAAATTCAAAGGATGAACACAAAATTGACACATTTGAAACTTGCAATGAAAGGACATAAAAACCATTAATTCTTTAAAAGGAATATTTATGATAAAAATAATGGAGGCCTTTCTGTGAAGCACTAAATGGATTTGCCATTATGAACAAGCTTTATGCCAGCATAGCTTTTCGTCATTTAAGGCAGAGCTAAAAACCTTTTTCCTGTGAGCATGGATCATGGATATGGGGCCAGTGGCTAGAGAAAAGTGTGAAGTCCTTTTGTTTTAACTTGGGTGGTTTCTTAAGGCCCATGGCCCATTCTTTCCTTTGGAGGAAGAACACCTTTTACTATTGTCATCTAGATGTAAGCTCCCTGCCTCTCTGCTCACAGCTCTATCCAACTGTCTGTAGACCCTCAGATGCCCTCATGTTCTCAGAGTACCTGTGCCTTGGTACTGTAAGTATCTCTGGCTCAAGTCTATTCATTAACTCCCTCACAACAACAAAACTCCAGTCATTCGGACACACAGTCAACTTCACCAATGTTTGTAGAATAGGCATGAGGTCTTTCAGTCACACCAATTCTCTTTGTCTTGAAACCTCCTCCCCCTAGAACCATATATTAACCCTCTTCTTCCTATAGAATAGCTGTCCTCCAAGCAAATGTCTTCAGTGTTTAAAATATACCACTATGGGACCTTCTCAAAGAATTCTGGTAGATTTAATATTTTCTTCATTCATTACTTACCATTCATGCCACACACCTATTGAAACTTTTTCTGGTTCCTCTCTTTTTCTGTAATCCTGTGCTCATCTGAATTTATGTACTGTGAAGTGTAGGCGGAGACTGCTTGTTCATTTTCTGGCTTCCCAGACCCAAATAATAACACAGAAACTATATTAATTACAATACTGTTTGGCCAATAGCTCAGGAGTATTTTTAGCTAACTCTTACACAGTAAATTAACCCATAATTCTTGTCTGTGTTAGCCATGTGGCTTGGTACTTTTTATCAGTAAGGCATTCTCATCTTGATTCCTCTGTGTCTAGGTGATGACTGAAGACTGAGCTTTTCCTCTTCCCAGAATTCTCCTGTTCTGGTTGCCCCACCTATACTTCCTGCCTGGCTACTGGCCAATCAGGGTTTTTTTTTTTTAAATCAATACAAGTGACAAATCTTTGTAGGGTCCCAAAGTACTAGTCCATACCACATCATAAAGTCCCTCCTTATGTGTTCTGTGCTAGCGTTCATATCTGTGTGTCTTGTCCCTCAATTCAGTTGAAACATCTTTGTGTCAGGATAGTGATTCTTAAACTTCTAATTGCTCATTCGGCGAGCAAGATTTGAGGCATCTTCTATGCCAGGCCCAGAAACAGAAATGTCCTGAGAATAATTCTAGTGTACCATGAAGGTGCTGTAGCAGAGATGTGACCAAATGCATGGGAGACCCACAAAGGGAAAGGCCTGAGGATGAGGAGGAAGAGGTCTCAGGAACTTCAGAGCCGTAGTAGCCAACTCCAGTCACTTATGACATGTGCAGCCTTAGGATCCTGACAAAATCTCCAAGCCAATGACTTGTCCGGTGTCAACAACATTGTATGACAAGCCTTCTCCACAGAACCATGGATGAAATCAAAGCATATATTATTGCCATAAATTGTAATTTACAAGATGAATAGTATAAAATCATTTTAAGTGACTTTTCAACAGAGGAAACAATAATTTCACAGTACATTGCAATGAATAAATACAGGCTTATTTTATGCCACACCAAACATTTTTATTTGGACCAAGTAACCTGATGTGTCCTTAAAGCCATTCGTTCTTTATTTTTCCTGGACTGGACTTTATGAACTCAGTTTTGTTCCTAAAATGACTTATAAACTTGCTTACATAGGAATCACTTGCTGTCCTCATTTAGCCCCACAAGTCTATTTCGGGGGGTGGGGAGAGGGGACAGGTGGAGAGGGAGAACCAAGAGCAATTATAAACTTCCGCAAGAATTTGTAATTTGCTCAGATAAAATGGCCCCATTCTCAAGGGGTTTCTTTTTAAAAGAAGTTGGTTAAAAAACACTATTTTCCAACATCTTTAGATCACTAAGCTATCACCACTAGGGTGGGGATGGGGGGGTTGGATGAGGACACAGGCAAAGGCCACTCCAGTGCCAGTCAGAGCTGTCAACACCCACGAGTCAGCATTCCCTCCAACCATCTACATCCAGAAAAGCAAACGATGGCCTGAAATTTCAAGATTATTTCAAAGACCAAAATAACAGGATATAGTAAGACAGACATCACAGGGCAAACACAAGAGATCCCACAATTTACCACAAATCACACACTCTGAGTTTTTTATACATATACACCTTTAACTAAGCAAGTGCTAGCCCTTTGATCAATTAATGTCACCTAGCATGGAAAAGGGAAAATGAGAGAGAGAGAGAGAGAGAGAGAGAGAGAGAGAGAGAGAGAGAGAGAGAACACTTCTTACAGCAGCGATTTTCCACTGACCCCCCTACCCCCTGCTTCTTCCCTGTGGTTAACAGTGAAAGCTCTGTTTATTTCACAATGCACTAATTCTTGCTGCTTGCAAGAAATTATTTTTGGAGGTATCATATTTTAATATGTTTCCATGAATCTTTCCACATGATTCGCTAGCTTTTATGTACTGCCCTCCCAGCCAGGCTCACTCAACAATGCCCATGCTTCATACACCCCCGAGTCTTGGGACAGGCCAAACGCTGTCTTCACTGCCTGGCTCACAGCCCCGGGTGATGATGGGGAAGGAAGGACGTTGGCAAATGAGCTCAAGTGGCAGGGTGGCTTTTAGCTGGCAAACGCGTCTGAGCGGAGTCACTGTGTCGTGTGTGTGTGTGAGAGTGTGTGTGTGAGTGTGTGTATCTCTGTGTGCGTGTGTGTATGTATGCATGCCTGTGTGTATGTATGTGTCTGTGCATGTGTGAATGTGTGAGTGCGTGCGTGTGTGTGTGAAGGGATTTTCCGAAGATTTAGGTTTGGATATCTGCACTGTTGTAGGGTATCACTCCCTCCACTCCATTCATTCTCCTGCTCTCTGCTTCCTAAATGGTTTCAGAGGAGAACTTTTTAGAAAACACAGCCCAACAAAGGATCCGCGCTCTCCGCTACAACTTAAATAGAGAGAGTGATCGAAAGGAGAGCCACACTGTCTCCTTTCATGTTTTGATGAATCCAATTATGCCAGACTTTGCTTATTGACTATGTTCCCCGCTCAGGTTTCTAGAGCTAGAAAGGAGGCTACTGATGTAAGAAAGTCTGGCTCAGGTGAGGAGAACACAAACGCGCTATGGCATTCATATGTAGCGTTAGAGACTAGGGCCATTCCTACTTCCTCCTGGACTAAGTACTATCACTGCGTTAAAACAGATTCTTTCCTTTATACCTCCCTTCTTACTTTTATGTGCGTGTGTGTGTTTTGTGTGTGTGCGCACACATGTTCATGGTCAGACAGTAACCTTCAGTTACTGTTCCTCTGATGCCATCTACATCTGGACTGGGTTTGTCCCCAGCCTTCATCTTACAGTGAGCCTCAGTAATCCACCTGTCTCTCTCCCCTGCTGGCCAGTACTGGGATTATAAATTTGTCCTACCACAGCCATCTTTTCATGTGGGTGCCAGCTTGAATTCATGTCCCATGCTTGCATGGCAGGCACTTTGAGGCTTAGCTTTGAAACTCAATAAGCAGTACTTTAATTCGCTCTTGTCATTTTATCAAGTCAGGGTCTCTGAGCCTCAATTTCCTCTCCTGTTACCTGGGGAGAATGATAACAAGCTATAGGTTAGGTTATGATGATGCTTAAAGGAAACGTGGTATAAAGCCTACAAGGTGTTTACTGGTATCAGTAGGTGCTTCACCAATGAAAGTTAGAGTTACAATATTATCGGTTGGTTTGATAGACTGCTGTGTTGTGTTTCTTCTAATTAAAAAAAATACTCTATTTTCTCTGGTAAATCGTCTCCTTCCTCATTGAGTCTGAGCTTTATCATGAAGTTTGGTTCAGTAAGTGAGACCTTAGCTCCTGGATAGAGTAGCTTCTTAAGCACATGCAAACCGAGGCTTGTTTTTCTGGATCCAAGCGGCCACGCCGTGAGGCATTCTAGACTGTTCTGCTGAAGAGGGAGAGTAGCAGAAAGAGGCTGTGTCCAGAACTGAAGCATCCCACATAACACAGTGTCAACACCAGAGAGAACACATGATCTGCCCACAGAACTGTGAGCATTAATCAGTCATGGTCGACAGAGGACGGAAGCAGAGCCAGAGAAAAGCCCAGCTCCGGAGAGTTTTAACTCAACAGACGAAGAAAACGGGGCCATAATAATCCCAGCCATTCTCTTTGGAGTCAGAGCAAAGGCAGGTTGAAGTCATTGCTGAGTGTATGCATGACGGGGGGCAAACACATTTGCTGCCGGCCCAGGTTTTATCTTCTGTGCACAACTTCACAGGCCTGTTGGGAGGAAACAGAAAGCATTGGTTGGGGCCAGACTGACGCCTTAAAAGCGTAAGCAACGTTACCACCGTTTCACTGAGGTAGAAACAGGGCAGTGTTATTGCAACTGCTAGAATATCCTGCTAATAACAAATTGGCAGATGGCATTATCCAAACCTGAAGCCCTAGGGACAGGCTGGAGCAGCCAGTCATTGCTACTCAGGTCACGTCTGCTGTGCCCGCTGAAGTAAAAGGCCACGGTTGTGTACATTTTCTCCTTTGGCCTTAAGGAAAACATTGACTTTGGGTTTTCCAGGTGTTTTAGATTTACTTACCGCCCCCTTCAGCAGCCGCCTGCCCTTGTTATTCTTTTCCACAGGGGAGGAGCGGTGTTGCTAACCCCAGCAAACCTGATTTAGTTCCAGGAATCGGACCCCAAAAGGGTAGGAGCATGTGGGCAGAGATTGTCAGAGAAAATGCCTGGCAAGCAGGCTCAGGCGACCTGGCTCTCTGTGCACAACTGAGGCGTGTACTCCTGCTTCGTTCTTAAGGGAAGGCCAGGATTCTACCAAGATTCAAGCATTTTGGAACTGCCTATCCCCAAAGAAGGAGATCTGTGAGTCATCATCAAGGGAGAGCCCTCTAACAAGAGCAGTCAATGTCTGACAGATGTTATTTTGAAATAAATCGGGCCTGAGAAGGGCTGATCAGAACCCTCGACTATCTGCCCCACGTTCCTGAATTTGACACATCTTTGGGGGGAAGCGCAGCACTTTCTTTCCTGGCAGCAGGAGCCTACTGATGGGGAAAGACTAGGTGTTTTCAAGCAAATGTGCTGTTATTCTGAAGGAGCTGGAAACTTTCTGTAGGGAATGGATGAGGTGGGGCTTCCCAGAGTCTTAAACAGGAAGGGTTATTGAATGGACATCCACAGCGCTCGTTGCCGTGCTCGGAATCCCCCAGTGCCTTAGGCTGTGAGTGGGTAATTCCTCCATTGTGTGCTCCCTCATCTTATGACAATGCTGTGACCTATGGATGCTGGGCTGACAGAACCCGTGCTTCTCTTAAGTAGCTCCCTCCTCCTACCCACTGTGGGCTTCTTCCCTCCCCTAGCTCACACTCCCAAGCAGTTCTCTGAGACTGCACAGAATTGAACAAGAGTGTCCTAAAGGCCAGTGACTTTCCTTAGATATGTAGATTGCCAAGTAAGCCTCCCATTGACTCACAAAGCCACCTGGGCTGTCTAGCAACTGGAAGTGGAAAATGTAGCAGGCTAGGGAAACAACCAAAAGGCCAGGACCTTCTAGAAGCCAAGACCCTATGAGAGGGAAAGACTGTGTGGCTATGCAAAGGAGAGAGAAAAGAGCTAAAGCAAGCAGGCAAAGAATGTAGCCAGCCACGGGCAATTCAGAGGAACTGGAGAGGGACAGTCCTGCAGTCCCATGCAGTTCAAGCCCAATGAGTTCTAGGGAACATCATGGCTGAGCCCTATAGCAAGCATGGGAGGTGGCAGCCATGCCTGCCCTCCTCATTCATACCTGTCTCCAGCCTGGTACCCACCTGCCTGCCCTCCTCATTCATACCTGTCTCCAGGCTGGTACCCACCTGCACAGAGAGTAGTCGGCTCCTGGCTATAACTAGGATTATTTAATCTTATTTCAAACATGATGTGTTTTGTGGCTAGCTGTAGCTGGAGAGTTTTTTCATTATTATATGAGAATGACCAAAAAGAGAATGATACTAATATGAGATTTCAAGATTTCAAAGGGGAAGGAGATAGCTCCCAAGACAGAATTTGAAAAGAAAGAAAGAAAGATAGAAAGAAAGAAGAAAAGGCACTACAAAAAAACAATATTCACAACTATAGCAGGTCAGATTTCACTTTGGTGAGGCATGCACTAGTCCATGCAAGCCCTTGTTAGCATCTTTCTCCCTGAGGCCTGATTAGGAAGGCAGGAGCAGAAAGACAGCCCAAGTGAAGATAGAGTTTGCAGCTCTGGAGATGTCTGTGGTTGCTAGGGTGAGAGGCCCCTTCTTTGCCTGCTTCCCCTCTGACCCTTTAGTTCCCCCAAATCTTCTGCCTATTGGCTGTGCCAGGCCACCACTGTGTAGCTTAACACCAACAAGGGCCTCATACGAGGAGGTTTGACGCTGCTGGGGGCTGGGGAGATGGTTCATTTGGGGTTGTCATGTAAGTATGAGGACCTGGGTTCATATTCCCAGAATTTGTATTAAAAGTTAATGTGGGATTCCCCTCTGCATGCTGTGAATGTCATTGGTTAATAAAGGAACTGCTTTGGGCCTATAGCAGAGCTATAGGGGAACAGAGCTAGGCGGGGAAAACTAAACTGAATGCTGGGAGAAAGAAGAGCAGAGTAAGAGAGAAGCCATGTAGCCCCCCTGGAGCCAGATGGAACTTTACCCAGTAAGCCACAGTCATGTGGTGATTCACAGATTAACAGAAATGGGTTAAATTAATATGTAAGAGTTAGCCAAAAAGAAGCTAGAGCTAATGGGTCAAGCAGTGATTTAATTAATATAGTCTCTGTGTGATTATTTCAGGGCTAAGTGGCCAGGAACCAACAAGCAGCCTCCTTACTACAAAAAGTTATATGACACTGCACATCCACAGAAGAGGGCCAGACAACTGGCTAAGTCAGTGACTCCAAGTTCAGTAAGAGAATCTCTACAAAAAGGGGGCGGGGTGATTGAGAAAAGCACCTGATATTGACCTCTGGCCTCCATGTGTACACACGCATGCATTTACCCATGCATGCATGTGCACACACATGCATGCGCATGCATGCATGTAAAAATATGTACACACAAAAAGAAAAAATACAGATACAAAGTAAAGTCTGCCTGTGTTGCCAGAAGCAAAGTACTAAGAATTCATAGAAATAAACACAATTAGGCATATAAAAATCAAAATATCCCTTTAGTACTGATGACGTTCCTGGAGACTATGGTTTAGATGAGAGGACCGAATGAATAGGCCAGTATCACACCCCAAAATGAAGTATATACACAGAAGTGTTGGGTAACCCCGCCCCCAATGCCTCCCAAGAAGTCATCCCCTGTAAAACTAGTACAATGAGTGGAGGGGATCAGTGTACAAGGCCTCAGAGGCAATCTGGTCTCTAAGCCAGAGAGACGAACCGCAGGCTGAGCCATTCACGCGAAGTCACATCTTATGAGTTCCAGATCAGAGAAATCACCGCAGCTCCTTAGAAGGAGGAGAAACGGAGGCATAAAAGTATGAAAGCAGTCCGGTTCCTCCCTCTGGGAAAAAAAGGTGGGTAAGTGACTTTGTGTGTATTTGTTAGTGTGTTAAAACAGGCCTGTGCTTCTCTAGTGAGGATTTGGGCAGGTGATGAACACACACTCCACACGCTAGGGATTCGTCCTCCACAGCTCAGAACACTCAAGCAAGCATCAGTGGCAAACACTGACGCAACAGGTCTGGTAAGGGCTCCCTGTGTGGAGTGATTTCTCTGATAGAGAAACTTAGATGGGGCCGTGAACCCTAGGCGCAGGTCCTATGCATCCCACTGACTTCGAGATCCACTTCAGCACCATGAATGCGAGTCTCTGCCATTCCTTTGTGCTGCCATGGACCTCTGGAGATTTAGGGATTGTCCAGCACCTCTGTGACTCACTGACACTTTGCTCAGTATAATTTCTGATTTGACACCATCTTCCCAAGCTTGAGTGTCACCACTACTGACTCTACCCCAGCAGTTTGGATGGCTCCTACTGCACAGAGCCCCACAGCCAGTGGGCACTTCTCTTCCTTCCGAGGCAGCCAGGAAGGGCAGAGGGAACTGTCCCTCAGTTTGTTCAAAAGCAGGCGTTGAGCCCTGCCCTCCCTTCACTCATATTCTAACCATAGGCCTCCCTTGGGGTCCAAACCAGTCAGTTAATGTCTTCCTTTGAACTGGCACCATTAATAGCCATTCATCTACTTGGTGGCCAGAAAAATAGTTTCTGAAAATGACAATGATGATGATGGTGATGATGATGATTCAGAAGCAATAACCAACTAAGCACAAAGCTGTGATCAAATAGCTGACCAAATCCTCTTAAAGGAGGGTTTATTTTAGTTCACAGTTTAAGGATACAGTTCATCTTGATGGGACAGTCATGGCAGCAACAGTGTCAAGGCTGCTGGCCACACCATTTTCAAAGTCAGAAAACACACACACACACACACACACACACACACACACGCACAGAGAGAGAGAGAGAGAGAGAGAGAGAGAGAGAGATCACTTCTTTTCATTCAGTCCAGGTCCCCAGCCTGTGGGAAAGTGCCCACACATTTAGGGTAGGTCTTTCTACTTTAATTAATCCAATATAGAAGCTCCAGCATAGGCAGCATCTATCTACCTAGCCACATATAGTGAAATAAGTATCCCAGTAAATTGAAGTCTCTTTCACAGGGAGGCCTGAACAATGTCACCCACAGCTGTTCTATCCACAGTTCATTAGTAACAGAAGTGAAGACAGGCAAGAAATGGCAGACTCCATCTCAGATACCTGCAATAGTTTTCCCTGACATTGAAGAAAGTCACAAGAGCCACCCATCTGACCTGAGGCACTTGAGAAATTTCCTGCATCTTGTAATGTGTTAAGGCTCCATGTGAAAGTAAGCCTGATCCAGTTCAGTGTTTTCCCCATGGATAATAATTTGTAATGTGCTGATTCAACTTGTCAGAGTCGGAAGCCCCTTGGCAGATGCAGGAACCATCTCTGATGTGGGATTTCCCTCCATATGCTGTGATTACTGTTAATGAATAAAGAAACTGCTTTGGACCTATAGCAGGGCAGAACTTAGCTAGGTGGGGGAAACTAAACTGAATGCTGGGAGAAAGAAGGGCAGAGGGGAGAGACGCCATGTAGCCCTGTCTGGAGACAGATGCTGGAACTTTAGCTGGTAAACCACAGCCATGTGGCCATACACAGATTAATAGAAATGGGTTAAATTAATATGTAAGAGTTAGCCAATAAGAAGCTAGAGCTAATGGACCAAACAGGAATTTAATTAATACAGTTTCTGTGTGGTTATTTCGGGGCTAAGCAGCTGGGAACCAACAAGTGGCCCCTCCTTCTACACATCTCCCCTCTCAGACCTGTGCAGAAAGGGGAGTTGTTTCACTAATATTTTCACTCTCCTTTTGTGTTATCAGTCCTAAGTGCTGGAGGGTGCTGGCTCTTCTGTGACTCCAAGCATAAATCTTCTCCCAAACTGAGAACTGTATTTTTAGAATGGAACAAAGTCTCTGCTGGTTTTACATTTCAAGTGTAATGATTGGTTATACAAAACCAGTTGGTTCAAAAGATTAAATTAGGGGACAAAGACAGGACCAAAAGTTAACTATAACCCAAAAGCAGTTTCTAAATACACCTGGCAGGTAAATTCAGTTTTGCAAAAAGCTTTTGAAAACCACTAGGCTGCTAAAGATTGGAGTTAATTTAGTTTGTCACAAAAGGCATATGCTCATTTATTTGACCAAAATATTCACATTCCCTTCTTTGTATTCTGCATCTCAGTCCAGAGGATACAATTATCTTCATGTGAATAACAATTTGGAATCTGAAAAAAATCAAAGTCCAAAAGGGACATAAAATTCTATCGTTAACATCTGGCCTTTCCAAAAATTTTTGCTTTTCCAGTTGCAAATGATATAGTTTAATGATATAGTTCTCAGTAGACCCCTGGAACTCAGTGGCGTGTGAAGGTGCTCTTGAATGGAGGTCATGAAATTGATGTATCCAGGGTTGTCTCTTTAGAAGAAGGCTAAAGGCCAACCTTAGAAGAGATGGTGAAATGAAGTTGGTGGAGATCGGGAAGTGGTTTTGTTGCAGAACAATCTTCCAAGTCAGATGTCCTGTTGGCACTCTGAGGTGCGCTTTCCCTGGAGAGGTGCATGGACTTGCAGACCTGGTTTGGGACTCCGCAGGTCAGGGAAGCTCGAGAAGTCATATTACTTATAAGAAGGTGCATTCACTCCTATCACACTGATGCGACCAAGTGCCCGACCGAAGCGACGTAGTTGGCTCACAGTTTGAGGGCCTGTCCGTCCATCCTGGTGGGGAAGGCACAGCAACTGGGAGACTCCGTCTGTGGCAGTGGGAGCCTATAGCATGATTTGTTCACATCCTGGAAGATCAGAAGGGAGGGAGCTCTTCCTAGTTCCACAACCCCCCAAAAATAATGTCATAAGCTAGGAAGTAGGTGTTTAAATGTGTAGCCCCATGGAAAACATTTCAGATACAAACTATAAAGGTGTGTTTTGTTTGCTTGTGGATGAGAAGGTGGGATTTGCTTTCTCTAAATTCATTCTACATCCTCTGGCCAGAGTGATCACTCTGAAAAATGCATCTGATCCATACCACTCCTACGCCTCCCCTTCTTCATTGGCCTCGCCTTGCTCCCATGAGGAAACTGCCGTCATGAACATGGAGTGAGAAGATTCCTACTCTTCTTCCTTGAGCACCGTTTCCTTTGCCCCCGTGAAGCTCTCCCCTAGTACCTGTGGATAGAATGGGATGCTTTCCTTCTTTCTTTAAGTAGCTCCCTCTAAACCAGGACTGGCAAACTGGCCCACAGTCCACCTCCTATTCTTGAACCACCCGTCAGCTAATTTTTTAAATTCTAACTGATTAGATGAGATAAGAGTATGCCAGGGTATTATGGTTATATGAAATTGAAGTTTGATTAGCCGTAGTATTGAGATGTAACTGTAATTATTCCCATAGGCTAAGGGGGTTTGTGCATTCAGGCAGCGGGGTTGAACAACTGTCACAGAGATCTTTCAGCTCTCAGAGCCCCAAATATTCAACCCTCCTGCCATTAACAGGAGGGTTGCAGATCCCTACCCCAACCCATAACTTCACCTTTCACTGTACAGTTACAAATTCGGGCTTCAGGGATGCAGCATGGATTCTAATTGATCTTAATAGTAAAAGCCTGGAGTCAGATAATAGGAGATGAAAGCTGAAAAATCAGAGAAGCAGTGCAGCCAGACACTAGAGAGACCTTTTTACCACTACCGAATCCTCAGACTGAAGGGGCGATCCTGTCTCTACAAATCCTCAGACTGCTGCTGCCTCTCTACAAAACCTCAGACTGCATCCATCTCTATGGAATCCTCAGACTGCCTCTGGGTTCCTGTCTCCACCCACCTTATATTCCTCTCTCCATCCAGCCATATCACTCTTGTCTCCACCTCCCTGGGATTAAAGGCGTGTGAACACAAGTGCTAGGATCACCTTTGTATGAGCTCCATTTTCCTTTTAGAGATTCAATCTCATGTAGCCCAGGGTGGCCTTGAACTCACAGAGATCCACTTGTCTCTGTCTCCCAAGTGCTGGGATGAAAGGTGTGTGCCACCACTGCCTGGCTTCTATGGCTAACTAGTGGCTTAGTTCTGCACTATGATCTTCAGGCAAACTTTGTTTGTTAGATTACAAACAAAATATCACTACACAGGGACACTAGAAATTTTCTCACAGATTTAAAGAGAAAGAGTTTTTTTGTTGTTTGTTTGTTTATCCTAAAACAACCACTTGGGAATACCTATTTATAGATATAAATATAGGTATTCTCACACATGTATGTATAGAAAACTGCACTTGTACTTCTAAAGATAGTCCCTATTGGGTTATGAATAATGTGACAGATTTAGGAATGAAGTTGTTCCCTGAAAAGTACCCGTCTCGCTATGTGGGCATTTCTTTTAAAGAAATGTCATGTTGTCTCTCTCTCTCTCTCTCTCTCTCTCTCTCTCTCTCTCTCTCTGGCTCATATCTAAGTTAGAGGTCTCTTCATATGTCTGTGACTTTTCTTAGCATAAGGCTTCCTTTCAATTTCATCTTTTAAAAAGAAATCAGTGGGAAAAGACTAAAAACCAAACAGTTTCCACATTAAAAAATGAACCCCACCATAGTGCCAATGTTCTGTGATGGAAATTTACTGAATTACTAGAAATTCCTGCCTGCACACGCTGTTCTTTCTTGCCTCCGAATCTTTGCATCAGCCAGTAAGAAGAGCAGGGAGAGGGAAACTTAAAGGGTAATGGTATCTAAGGAGAGAAAGAAGCAGGGAGTCCAGACCAGGGAAAGGAGAATTCCTCGGGGGCAGGCATGGGTTCTCAGGAAGAGGCCCAAGGACATTTTTGTGGTAGCTGAATTGCTTCCTGCAGAATGCCTGTAACTGTCGACATCGGAATCTCTTGTTCTGTCTCCCTGCCTGGGTGGGATAGCTGTCTACGATGGCAAAGGAGGAAACGTAAAACACCCCAGCTACGCAGAACGTGATGTGCCACCTCCCCAAAAAGAACCCAGTGGCTGACTGGACTGGACTCTGAGCTGCATTCCTGAGCTCCCCTAAGACTGGCAAACACGTTTTGGAAGATCAGAGATTCACAAAGAACAGGGTTCACTTTGTGAAATCCTAAGACTTCATCTGACACCAGACAGCACATTGTGAGAGAACAGTTCCTCTGACATTGTCGGGCAGTGCTCTGAACAGCATTCTGACTGTTCCAACAACATATGAATCCCTCAGCAATGTAACATTCCAAAACCAAATAAATGCTAAGGTCCAGGGAAATAGTAGAGAGTACAGACATGTGAGATTTTGGGTTGACCTAATACATGCTGCATATATGTGTATATATGGATATATGTTATATGTATAATTTCTATTTTTAATGACCTACTTATAGGTTCTGTCACTTTACTGTATGTGTATCATGTACAATGATCAGATCAGGTAGCTGTATTTGCCACCTCAGACACTCATTATTTCTTTGGATTAGGAACATTCTGAATCCTCTCATTAGCTATTAGGAAGTTTTCTATTTGAATATGTCAAAAATTGTTGTCACCTATAGTTACCAACTAGAAATGACCCCTCCTATGCAACTACATCCAAAGTAACTATTAAAACGGTTCCCCCATCTACTGGCTGGCTCTGTGTGTCAACTTGACACGAGCTGGAATCATCAGAGAGGAAGGATCCTCAGCTTAAGAAATGCCTCTTTGATATTCAGCTGTCAGGCATTTTCTCATTTAGTTATCAATAGCGGAGGCCCCAGCCCATGGTGGTGATACCATCCCTGGGCTGCTGGTCCTGGGTTCTCTAAGAAGGTGGACTGAGCAAGCTATGGGAAGCAAACCAGTAAGCAGCACCCCTCCATGGCCTCTACCTCAGCTCCTGCCTCCGGGATCCTGCCCTGTTTGAGTTTCTGTCCTGACCTTCTTCAGTGATGAACAGCAAGGCCGAAGTGTAAGCCAAATAAACCCTTTCCTCCCCACCTTGCAGTGTTTTGGCGCAGTAATAGAAACCCTAACTAAGACACCCCAACTCTTGAGCTTGAAGGTTTTTACTGGATTTTGAGGACTGGCCTACCCAGGGTTGGCGTTTGCAATCATTTCACTATCTGTACAACCCCACACCATTCCCTAGTTTTGGGCAATGTTTTTCTAAGAGAAGCTTAACAGCTAGAAATGCGCATTGAAATTTCCTCTGTAATTGGTACTTCTCTTTATACAGAACATGTTCAATTGTTGGTGACTATAAACATTTTCCTTTTAAGGGAAAGGCTGGATTTATGATGCAGAAACCCATTAACATGTTGGGACAAAGGAGAAGCTTTTTATGTAGTACACCTATTCACTGGGAGAATTTATCAGCTTTCTGTACACAATTAGAATTTGGTTTATAACACAGTCATTTTCTTTAGATACCTCCTTCCAAAACCCTTTGTCCCCCTCTCCCTACTAATGGAAGCAAGCTAGCTTTGCCCTTGCCGATTGTGAACGAGCAATTGCTATTGCTTCTTTCTCTTCCTAAAGGATCCTTCCTGAACTAACCACCAGCATTTTTTTTTGCATAAAACACATAAGCCATAGAGAAATATCAAGTAAGAAATCCTCTCCACCTGGGGTGAGGTAGAGAGAGCTCCATAGGAAAGGAAAGAGAAATAGAATAGTTATAAATGGATGAGGGGAGGGCTACAGGAGGGTCAAGTGGAGAAGGGGAAGGAGGAGGGGAGGAGGGAGGGGATACAGGGAGGAAGGGCTGAAACTAAGGCTATTTGAGGGCAGTATGAAAACCTACTGCTAAATGAAGCTTCTGTGCTGGGTTACATCTAATTGAGTTGTTGTTCAAAGGTGTCCTGTGAGAACCCCCAAACAACCCACCCTGTTGACAAGGCTGTAGGTTGCTCTCCATGAACTGACACCAAGGCCTCAATGCTGAAGACAACCCCTGAGCATGGAGAAGCTGGGCTGGTGCCTACTTAGAGCCTTCAGCCATATGTACTGGTGTCTTTGGTTCTGGAAGGTATTCTGCAGGCTACCAAAGGATAAACATAAGCGTCAACCCAGCCACAAACCCTTTGATCTACAATGGTGTCCTGTCTACAGGACAGGCAAGGGCAATGATGGCACAAAGCACATGGGAGTAACCAGACAATGTCTGATTAAACTTAAGGTCCAGTCTGTAAGATGGAGCCCATACCCAGTACTGCTTCAGTGACCAAGGACCTGAGATTAAATAGCTCAGGGACCTAGGGTAAACCCAAATACTACTGTTTATATAAAATAACAATAAAATGCTTCCAAAGGACTTTCTGTTATACTCATAGATCAGTACCTTGCTCAGCCAACATCATAGAAGCTTCCTCTTAAAGTAGATAGGAACAAATAGAGAGCCACAGCTAGACAATATGCAGAGAGTGAGAGACATTGGAACACTCAACCCTAAACAGAACATCTCCATCAAATCTCTCCCTCAAGCCCTGGGAAACCTGCTCAGTTCATATATGTTACTTGTATGTATATGTTTTCAGGGCTGAACATTTATTGTTATATAAGCAATTGGTATGCTCTTCCCTTGGAAGTACGACTTCTCCCACTCTTGGCACTTCTTAGTTGCCTGTAGTGCTTTGGTTAGGATAGAGACCTCTTGAGCTTTCCCTTTCCCTGTTATTGTTTCTATTGACATCATCTTTGTTCAGGCAGCCATGTTAGTAAGGCTTCGTGGTCATAACTTCTGACATTACGAGGAGACACAACCTCATAGCAAACTATGCAGTTCGGTGGCCCTTGCAATCTTTCTGCCATCTCTATCATATGATCCCCAAGCTTTAGGAATCGGGGATGGGTTATAGATGTATCAGCTAGGACTGGTCTCCACAACTCTGCTTTTTGGTTGACTGTGGTTTTCTATAATGGTCTACATTGCAAAGAGAAGTTTCCTCGATGAGGGGTAAGGACAAAGCTCACCTGTTGATAGAAGACAGATATTGAGAATGTAGTCAGGGATCATGCTGGTTTAGTTTATCAGCTGTAGGTTCTTCTCCAAGATCCATAACCTCCCTAACCTTGGGTAGCGGCTAGGTTTCCGGTTCAAGCATGACTTCCTTCTTGTTGAGCAGGTGTTAAGTCCCATTAGAGAGCTGGTGGTTACTGGCAAGGTGTGTATGCCACTGCTGTACCCTTAGGGTTAGCGTGCCATGCTGGGCATTGTTGTGGTTCATGGGCATCATAGCTGAGTAGGACTCTTGGTTGCTCCTGTCCTTTGGAAACTTGACTGGTGACTTCTTCTACCATGAAAGTTAGTCCTCAGGGTCAGGTCAGCTCCAGTTCAGAAGCATCTGCACCTTGTATCTGAAGTTCATGGTGTCTTCAGCAATAGGGACTTAGCTTCTGCCTCCCGAAGTGGGTGGCAGCCAAAGACAAAGGCAATACCCTATAATGTTTTGGGAGTCCCGTTGATAACTTTGACCGACAACTCAAAAGAGGACTTCCCATACCTAGTGTTGGGCCTTTTATTTATTTATTTATTTTGATGGCATTTCACTCTTGGAAGGAGCATTGTAAACCCAGATGGGAAATTTTCATTTAAACTATATGTGCATATTTATATACAATCTTACATATATTATAGGCATTTTAGATAGTTAGCACTATGATTTCTTCACTTTTCCAGAGAATCTTACTGTTATTTTTACCTTCTTCCCTGTTTAGTCTGCATATCTCTCCCTATCCCTAACTAGAGGTCCCCTGATTTTCCCATTCCCGGCTTTATATCACTTCTATATTTCTGTCCCCTTCTTTATTGTCCTGCCCAACAGTCCCCTTTCTACTTTCCTGGTTTCTGCAGGTACTCCAGGTTACATACTCACATCTGATCTGAAGTTGAGAAGGAAGAACATTTGAAGTTTGTTTCTGGGTCTGGGTTACTTCCCTCAATATGAGCTTTATTTTTTTCTATCCGTCTACCTGCAAAGTTTGTTATTTCACTTTTCTTTACTACTGAATAGTATTCCATAATGTATCTATGGCACATTTTCATTGTTCATTCATCAACATTTAGATGTTCTATTTCCTAGTTATTGGGAATGGCACAGAAATAAACACATCTTGAGCAAGTACCTGCGGAGTGTGATAGAGAGTCCTCTGAGAATATTCCAAGGAATGGTAGAGTTAGGTCGTATGTTAGATTTATTGATCGCTTTCTAAGAACTCTCCACACTGATTTCCATAGTGGCTGCTCCAGTTTGGAATTCCATTAACACCGAGCGAGGGGTTCTTTCCCCCACTCCCTGCAGCATCTGCTGTCAGTTGTTTTGGTGATTTTTACTATTCTGAGGAGGGGGAGATGAAACCTCTAAGTTGTTCTGATTTGCATCTCCCTGATTGCTGGAGATAATGAACTTTTCTTTTCTTTTTTGAGATATTTCTTGGCCACTTTTCTTTCATCTTTTGAGAACTCTTCATGCAGGTCCCAGGCTCAGTTTTTGAATGGGTCATTTGTTTTTTGATTCTTTGTTTTTTGAGTTCTTTATATATTCTGGATATTGATCCTCTGTCAGGTGAGGAGCTGGCAAAGATTCTCTGCCTTTCTGTGGGCTTTCTCTCCACCTGGACCAGTGTTTCTTTAGCTGTGCAGAAGCATTTTAGTCACTCACCAGTTGTTGACTTTGACCCTTCTACAGCTGTCCTGTAGGTATCACCTCTGTTCTCTCCAGCAGGTTCAGTGTTTTGTCTTCACTTCTAGGCCTTTGATTCATTTGGAGTTAGTTAGTTTCTGTCCAGGGTACTAGATAAGAGCCCTAATTTCATTCTCTTACATATAGACATCCAGTTGCCCCAAAATCATTTGTTGAAAATGCTTTCTTTTCTCCAGGGTGTGTTTTAATGCCCACCCCCATCCCGGGTTTGGTTTTTATGCAGTCTGACCTATGAGATCTCTGAAACCGATATTAGACTTCATGGTTTTCCGTCCACCTGTCCGTCCGTCCCTCCTTCCCTCCCTCCCTTCTTTCTTTTTTCTTCCTTCCTTCCTTTCTTTCTGTCTTTCTTTCTTTTTCTCTTTCTTCCTATCCCTGTTTGCCAGACTTTGAAGTTTATCACCTGAGTCTAATTTCTTTCCTTGTTTTGTGGCTGTGAATAATTTCTGGCTTTACTCTTTAGTCTTTATATTTTTCTTGTTATTTTGTTACACACTAGGAAAGAAAATGCTGTGATATTGTTTTAGTATGCAATGTTAAAAGAAGACAGGATATAGAAAAGTTCACATTCAGTAAATACAACACATGATCTAATTATATATTCTATTTCATAATCACTTAAAAGGGAGGAGGATATTGGTAAGAAAAATATGACGAGAATTTAAGATACTGTAATAGAGAAAAACCAAGAAAATACAGTAACAAAAGGTAAACAAAAAGGGGAATTCTATTGGTTCTGATAGTAGCAGTAGTGGGCTGCTTTGTTTGGCAATATTGTTTGTTCGGACCAAGGATATTGGCACTGGGGAGCCACATCCCTATGCATTGAATTGTGATAGATCATTCAACTTCTGAAGAACAGCCTTCCTGTTCTAGGAAACAGCATAACTGCCTGTATCCTAAAACTTTCAAGTTTCTGTTGGAAATAAAGTTGAGTTTTCTTATGTAACTCTGAAGTCTTAACATACAATGAAGCAGTGATTTGGATTTTAAAATTTATTTTGTAATATGGGTTTATCAATCAATGTGCCCTGTCTTTCTGTGTCATGAACTATGTGCAGTCTTAGAGGGTGCCATGAAAGCAGAGAGCAGCTGAACCCTGGGAGGGATAAACAATAGATAGTAAAGAGAACGGGAACCCAGTCCTGAGTACAGGCAAGGGGTAGGGATGGAGGCCCAAAGTCCTGGTAAGCATCTACTGAGAGTTGCTATAGAAACTACTGGTGTGGGCCATGATGCTGCACACCTTTAATCCCAGCACTCAGGAGGCAGAGGCAGGCAGGTCTCTGTGAGTTCAAGGCCAGCAAGTTCCAGGATAGCCAGGGCTACACAGAGAAGTCCTGTCTTGAAAGACAAAAAGCAAACAAAAAGAAATTACAAAATTTTGGAGTGAAACTTAACAAGCAGGAAACAACAACAAGAAGGATAAGGCAGACAGGAAACAATCAGAACCGGAAGAGGTTTATTCCCTACACCTTTATTCTCTTACTGTGGGAAGATTCGCTTGTGAAATGGAGACCTCAGATGATGGGCAGTTAATATTTATAATAGCTTTATTATCATTATTCATAATAGCTTTATTAAGGAAATATATCTAATGGATCATACTTATTTAAAACATGCAATTTAATATTATGTTGATTGGAGGGAGGAGGTGGATCCAAGAGGAGTTAGGGGGAAGAGTTGGGGTGATTATTGTCAAAATACATTTGTGAGCAAGATCATTATACAGACTTAGCTAGTTGTGTTTATATATATGTGTGTGTGTGTGTTTATATACCTATATATGTAGACATATATATATAGACATATATATACATATATAAAACAGCAATTAAAGAAGAAGAGGCATGAATTTGAAAAAGAGCAAATGGGGGGTGCATAGGAAGACTTGGATGGAGGAAAAGAAAGAAGAAAATTATGTAATCTTATTATAATCCAAAAAATTAAAATAAATGATTATACACACACATGAAAGTCTAAACAATAATAATAAAAATGTTATTTTTAAATGTTAAATTTGATGGTATTTGAACAAAGTCTAACCTGGGAAACCAGTGATCAAATCTCTTACGTTGTCAACAAGAGTAGAACAGTTGGCTGCCTCTGAGCCTTGGCTGACATTGAGTAAATAAATGGAAGGTTTTCACGGCCTTCGCAGTTCCTCACTTCTACATACATCTGATTCATTTTCAAACAACTGTTCTCACAGCGACGAAATATGCAAGAGGTTCTTTTATTCAGAATATGGCCTAGTATAGACTTTCCTCCAGCCTGATTTTCAGTAGAGTGGTTTCTTTCTTAATATGTAGTTGGGATTTAGTTAGCATGGTTTTATTGCATCATGTGTGTGTGTGTGTGTGTGTGAATATGAGTGTGTGTGCGTATGTGCGTACAAATTCACACACTAGTCTTTTTCCCCTTCCCCACTGACTTCCACTATACCTCCTCTTCCTGACATGCAAAGATTTTTAAAAACTGGAAAAATGTTTATAATTTTTACATTTTAAACATACTAATTGAAGTTCCTTTGAGGTCTGTGCCTGCTGACTCTAACATCTGAATTACTTTTGCCTTATCCCTTTGGGTTTTCTGTTATCAGTCTGATCTTACAGTTTATCGCCTGTGTTTTGATTGACAGCTAGATATGACACCTAGAAGCTACCCTGGATGGTTTTCTTCAGCTGCAAAACAAGGGTTTAGAGCAGGAGATTGCCTTTCCCTAAACGAGGACGGCCCTAATTTGGTATAGGTAAAGGCAAGTCATTTTGAGAGGAAGTCCTTCCTAGGGTTTATTAGGGATGCCCTGTTTTCGTGAACTCTGACCTTCTGTTCTTTTGTATCCTTGTGAGAGTGCAGTTTATCGTCCCAGTTTCTCTCCTTAGGCTCCCAAATTTCAGGAGTCTTGAGGTAAAGGCATCATTTTTCTTTCTGTAGTCTTGGCCCTTCAAGTATTGGCTCTCTTGGTAGCTGTATTATGCCTTCACACACAGACCAGACAAACACACATAGTCAATGGAACTCTTCCTTATCCTGCATGTTCTTAGTTTGTGGTGTTGGTACTTCATAATTGATTCAGTTGTCCTTGTAGGAATCTGTATATCTTTAATTTCTCTTTCATGCCCAAATATGAGACCATTAAATTCTGCCGTTTTCTTAATATTTCTCTAATCTCACTCTCCCCTATATTTCTACTAAGTTGCTATTTTAATTTGAAACAACAACATTTATTGTTTTTGAGAAAACAATAGGCAAATTCTCAGACCAGACTAGGAAAGTTGTAGCGTAGCTGAGGTCTGCCCCAGGCACAGCCAAGTTCCGAGGCCCTTAACCTCTCCAAGTCCTGGGCTCTAAATTTAGAACTTTGAGATCCAATCTAGGCTCGAACAGCATTAGTACAGTGTGGATGGATAGAAAAAGAGGGTCAGCAACTTCGCGCAAACTACAGTTTCCTTAACCAAGTGACATTGGTTAAGGAAAGGGAAACGGGATGTTTTGATGTCGCTCATTTTCTCCCAAGGAATCGGTTGCAGGTGTGTGCCAGGGGAAAGCCTCACAGTGACCTGAGAACTTTGCAAGGCAGCTGATCACTGGATGGGTGGCCTGATAGGTGAAATCCATTTCATTGTCCTGAGAAGCTCTCACAAGGACAAATTTATTACTTGGCGTTCCCCTGGCCAGGGAAATGATCATTCAAATTATTGTCTTCATTTTGTCAATGTCTATTTTGGTAACAGAAGTCTTACCAAACAACCCAGTGATTGCAGTGGGCCTTATCACTCACCGCAGATTAATGGGCAGCAGAATTAACAGAGGAACTCAGAAGGGAAGTGCTGATCAGAGAGTGCAAGGGCCCACCGGTGCCTTCAAATGCACTGCTGCCAATGTCAGGAGCTGTGGGAGCTATCGCCGCTTCATTTATGAGTCAGTGCGAATCAGATACCATTTTATAGCATACTTTCGAGAAAAGCTGCCAGGAATTCCTGAGTGAAGCAGAGGATCTTCCTGTAATACAAACCATTCCAAATTTGGGAAAACATAATGGGAGTATTTCGACGAGCTGCCAAAATCAAGTTTCTGTTTGAGTCAAGAGTAGTACCCTTGGCTCTTCAGTGAGGAGGCTGACTAAATGAGGAAGAAAATCTGTACCCTAAGTAGACACAGTTACAAAAAGGCAATTGATCTTGTAACTCAGGTAATCTCTGGCCTGGGTGAATTTCTCATTGTGCTTTAGAGGGAAGTTTGGAACCCCTGGGGACTGAGGTCTCATCACCAACTGGTGAAAGACATAGCTTGTTGAAGTAAAATGGATTCATCTTCACATGGATGCAGTATAGGATAGCCTCACATGAAATACAAAGAACCTTCCCTGTTTCGAGACTGTCCCAGTTAAATCCGGGTCTTTCTGTTTGGGACCTCAGGCATCAGTAGTTTTGGAAGTGGTCCAAAGGGTCCCTTTGTCCAGTCAATGGACAGTGCTTCCAGGCAGAGAAGGGGTTGTTGCCCTCTGTGTGTATCAACATCGTCTGGAGGAACTGAAAGACTAGCGGCTAACACATCACTAAGAGAACTGAAATGGACAATACCAAAGCAGGGCACAGAGCGCATAGCTACGGCACCAGCACTGGCCAGGAACTGGTTAACCTGGTGAACTCTCAGTCCCCAACCCACACCTGTAGAACCAGGAGTGGCCCACGCCCTCTGTATTTTCAGAAGTTTCCTGTTAGTTGTGAAGTATGCTGAAGTTAGAGGTTGCTAAGAGAGTGAACAATCAAAGAGCTGGACTTTAAGACTAGACTGCTTGGGTTCCATTCCACTCACTGTCTTGCAGACTGATACAGACAACTTAACGTTCTTATGCTTTGACCATATCTTCTGCCAATGGAGATAATAGTTATGGCCCTCAGTGGGTTTTTTTTTTTTAATGGGATAAGTAATATTTGACCAGGGCCTGGTGTATGACAAACACTATGTAATGCTTATTAGCAAGTATTCATACATATTATTCTAAAGAAGTGTGACTCTATAATGATGCCTAGTAAACATTGTTTGTTACTGACCAAAATCTTGGGGTAGGGTTTCTTCTGTGGTTTCCTGGCTGATGTGCTAAAGTCTTTCTGAACCAATGAACCATCATCCCTGCAGGGAGGAAGTTTCACCTGGAAGATCAGCTTCCCTGAAGGTGAATTTCTAGAACGATGCTCTTCCATGAGGAGATGTGTTGACTCTCAGGGTAATCTTGTTTGGTTTTGTTGTGTTGGTTTTTCGAGACAGGGTTTCTCTGTGTGGCTCTGACTGTCCTGGGACTCGCTCTGTAGACCAGGCTGGCCCCGAGCTCAGAAATTGTAAGCCTCTTCTTCCCGAGCGCTGGAACTTGTGGCTTGTGCCACCACTACCCAGAGTTCTCAAGGTGATCTTATAGTCTTGGGGTGGCCTCCGATTGGCCTCCCATATTAAATTCCTTTTAAATGAGATGGTGGAGGGGGCAAGGTCATGTAATGAGAAAATCAGGGCACCGAAATGATCTCTGCGGCAGTGAACAGCACAGAGTTAGTTGATGGCGGTATTTCTGGTGGAATAGCATTCCCAAGCATCTCTTTGGAGAAGGTAAAAGCTGAAATGAAACAGAATGTCTTTAGGGTCCCCAGGGAAGCATAACGCCCATCAACCATACTGGAAGTGATTTTTCTAAGGAAACTGCACCTGGAGACAGATGGCGACTCACGAAACACTCCTTGAGAAGACAAAAACTTGGGGCCACTCCTGCAAGCCTTTCATCAAGCGATCAAGAGAGTGGCTCATCATGGCACCCACACCTCACAACCTGGGTTCTCCCAAAGCTGATTTGTCATCCTGTCATGAGTCTTAGTATGTTTCCCCTAAGCGATGACCTCTGCATGACACGCGACATTGTTTGTCTCCATGGCATGTGTGAGTGATGGGACATCCTGGCCCATGCTTCAGCTTCTGAATTTCTTTTTAATAAGAACTTCTCTTCCTGAAGAGGAAGGATCATATTTTATGCCTCTTTTGCATATTTCATGGTTCTTAACAAAGAGTTTTCAATAATTGGTTGCTTTTTCTGATGCTTTGCCTTTTTATCTTGGTTGCCTAGAAACACAAACTTAAATATGTGAGTTTAATTACAGAAACTTTCTTTTTGCTGATTCAATTAAATCTCCATACCTTCTAGGTTGTTTCAGTTTTCTGTATTTTCTTTACCTAAACTTTCAAAAGAACAGAATATCAACTTATTAAAGGAAACATATTTATTCTTCCCAGGTCAGTTAAAACCCTTCTTTTGTCTCAAACTACTACATTTAATATCTTCTATGTTTCTAAAGCTCTGTATTGTTTAAAGAAGTGCATATTCTGGAAGATGTGTGTATTTCACATATGTATGCATGCTTCAGAGGAGTCTTTATGCTATGTATATGGCATACAGCAGTAGTCCTCAAACTTCCTAACGCTGCGACCCTTTAATACAGTTCCTCATGTTGTGGTGACCCCCAACCATGAAATTATTTCACTGCTACTTTATAACTGCAATTTTGCTACTGTTATAAATCTTCATATAAATACCCAGTATGTGGGATGTCTGATATTTGACTTCCACAGAGAGTTCAAGACCTACAAGTTGAGAACCATTTCCACAGAGTATAATACAACATGCATATACAATGTGCATATAAAACAAATGTAGTCATATATACAATATTATCATATATAATATTTAAAAACATACATATTTTATATGTGTAAATGTATTTATATAACATATAAATATATTTCATAATAAGACAATACAGCATATATCTAGACATATAAATATATGCTTACATATATGTGTATGTGTCTGTGTGTATGTAACTACAAGTTGCTTATGTGTGTGTTTATTTTAGGGAAAGAGAGGGCCTGGCTTTTACTAGTTTATCCAAAGAATTTTTGACTCTTTTCTTGCCCGCCTCAAAAGTCAAAAGTGGAAGCCACCTATGAATGACTACCTAATGACATGAGCTCTGAGGTGTGTGTGTGTGTGTGTGTGTGTGTGTGTGTGTGTGTGTGTGTGTGTGTAAACTCTTCCCTTTATTAAAAAAATCCTTAAACTCCAAATCCAGTAATTTATACATACCAACGTGTAAGTATACACACCTACCAATGTATAAGTTAAAACATCACATTGCATATCCTAAATATATGCAATAAAGCTTAAAGCAAAGCTAATTTTTAAAAAGAGAGTCTGTGGAAGAAGTATAGTCATCATTCAGTCAGTGGCTGACACAGCATTGAGGTTAGTGCAGCACACGACACCAAGGTCCATGCTTCTATAAGCTGCTCCTAGCCAGTAACTGAGTGTGGGGTAGGTGGACATGGATAAGGAACCACTAAGGCCTCACATTTCTGCCCAGTGGCGGATTTCTCTACTGGAGCACAGATGTCCTTGAGCTGCCTACCAGCTTGGCCAAGACTCTGGAGTGGCCCTGCAGCCTGCAGCTCCCTCTGCCCGATTCTTCCTCCTCCCAGTTTTCTTCTACAGAAGCTAGGTGTGTTCTTTTTCCCGCCTGCCTCTGCCCTTTCATCCTTCAGAAGCATCATTCTCTGGGAAACGTCTACAACTCCTCTTCTTAGTGCCTGCTGCACAGAAGACCTAAATGGTGGCCATGGCCACGGGAAGGAGCAGACTTACAGGGCCTCCCTGACCTCTGTTTAACATCTCCTGCACATGCTGCTGCCTCTTTCCGCCAGCTTGGGTGTTCCCCCTACAGCAACAGCTGTGCCCTTTAGGAGTGTTTGCCTTTGTCAGTCACGTGGTCTTTTGCCATTTACTTTCCCAACAGAAACACCAAGCTTGAGCCAACTGGAAACAGCAAATGTATCTTTAATGAATCAAAGAGCAAATATAAAAAGCCAAAGAGGTGCTAGGTTATTAGGGCAAAGTCTACCCCAATTGGAGATTAGAAGATTGTAAACAGACACACACGTTTATTTTCCATTGTAGGAGGAGAATTCAAATTTTAAAATAAATTTCTCCTAACTTTAACGAGAAAGAAATAACTAAAGGATGTATCGCTTTACCTTTTACCTTTTCGGCTCCCTTGCCTATCCCCCAAATTATTAGCTCATTCAGCAGGCAATAGGATTAGATGATGCTGATGTTTTACTTTCTTTCTCATGTATAGTAAAAGTCAAAGCTGAGGAAAATGCCTGGGCAACTAACTATGAAGAAAGCGAATAAGCCACACAATTCTCCACGTTGAATCAAGTAGTTAATAAAACCGAGTCATCATCAAACCTCTTTTATGTTTTCCAGGTAATTTGTGCTGCTTAGTGGTGTTCTATTCCATTTTATTGCTGCAGACATGAATGACCTGGGAAGCCACGGACAGTGACGAAAGGTGGCCCACTGGCTGTCACCAAGGTGCAGTGAGCAGACAAGGAGAAGGACTACATCTCTGAAACTTCTTTGCAGCAGTGGAGTCTAAGGTCAGGAAAATCCTTTTTAAAAATTAAATCAGCATAGACTTAGTCCTATGTATTGATTATCTCTAAGTATATGAGCCCTGTTCCCTTTGAAATGTAAAGGATGAAGTGTGCCATGAAGTGTTATTTCTCTACCCCATAGAGACTTTGTTTGCTGTCTTTAAATCCATTCTCTCTCCCACAGCTCCTCCTCCTTCTTCTCTTCCTCCACCATTCATTCTTCCTTCTCTCTCATTTTTTCTCCATTTTTCAAAGCCTGAGGGACACGCCGAGGGGAAGCTTTGCTTGTGCTGGTTTATCCGATCAGCACTCACAAACACCATCTTCCTCCTTACCCTCTCTCAGCCAATCGAAAGATGGGGTAAGCATGTTGAATTTTCTGGACCAAATATGACAAATGTCTGAAGCTGGCCTTCCCTTCCGCCTTCCATCTGTTCAAGGCCTCAAGAGCTGACTGAGAAAGCCTTTCATCTTTAATCTAGTCAACGTGCTTTCCCATGGGAAACTGCCAGTGAAGCCCAAATGTACTTACCCAACTTTTCCTAGGCCCGTGCAGCTCACCACATCTGATGTTTAGAAAAAACGTCAGTGAAAATGGCCTCTATGAGTCACTAAGGACAAACAGCATTCCTGGAGAAACGAACCTCGCTAGCAGAAACACAATAGTGCTTGCTTTGAAAATGCTGTAGGTCCCTGTAGATCTGAAAGGAATTTAGGCTTGAATTCAACACATCTCTAGGATGCTTTATATATGCTGTACAGTTTCCATATATATGACCTGCTCTCCCTCTACTTTTTAAATATTGTAATAAACTAGCATCAGTATCAGAAATACTTCTAAATGTTGGTGTGTCCTTAACATGCTCCTCTAAATTATTTTAATAGCACTGAGAGTATATATGTATATAGTTTTATATATATAAATATTTATATAACACTATAATTTTCTTTGGCTTTCTACTTTGAAGCCGTAGCCAGTATATTAGCCCAAAACTAGTAGAGAGAGAAAGAGAGAGAGAGAGAGAGAGAGTGTCACTGGAAGAGGAGTCTCAGGAATGGAGAGATGACAATTGAAAGTGATAAAATCTAGATGAGATACCCTAGATCAAGAAAAAACCGCAAAACAAAACAAAACAAAAAAACCTTAAAACTGAAGAGTCCAGATAGAATCTAAGTTTTAGAGATTAATAATATATACATGTTCTCTCATTAAAGTAAGTGAAAAACACAATGTAAGACATGAATAGTGGAGGAAATCTGGCCTGGGGTATGCAGGAACTCCCTGCTCTCAGCATTGCCTGTCTACTTTTTTTTTTTATCTGAAAGGTTTTACTTTTAAGCTTATTAAAAATAATGACAGAAACTGTAGTAGCCAGCTGGGCATGGAAGCACAGGGGGACTTGTGAGTTTGAGGCCAGCCTGCCTATGTAACAAGTTTCAGACTCCTCAAAATAAACCAAAAGTAAAAGCAAGCGACTAGCCCTGCTGGCGATGTGGCCACACCCCGATCTCAGGCGTACAAAGCAGCCATGGATGAAGACGAGGCATGAAGACTAGGCGTACAGACGACAAGGCGTTCTGGAGGTGCACACAGGATCTCCGGACTAACGAGGGTGATTACACTCCGCATCTCACTGTTCTCTAGCTGGGTCCTGAGGGAGGCAATAAAAACCTGCGAAATTTACACCCAAATCTGAGCTGAGTCCAAGTGACCAACTGCCAGTGAACCTACCCGACATCAGACAAGAAATCCAAACCAGAACAATTCCCTGTTTCTGGAGAGGTGTGGGTTTTACTTTTCCTCGTTTCTCTCTCTTTTCCTTGAGAACAACTGTGAGGGGGGAATGAACGTTGGAATCAGATGGAAGGAATAAAACTTGAGATAAATGGCACAGAACCAAACACAGGGCTGGAGCTGAGGCAAATCCTGGCTGTGATCGGAATTCCGGCCTTTCCAGCATGCGTCTGAATGAAGAAAACTTTTCATGGCCAAACGCATGGATATGAAACTACATACAATGAGTGAACATAGGCTCATTAATTTTCCCAAACTCCACAGAACACACTATTTCAGGTCAGCGGATGATCAAGTTAGTATCAGTAACATTTCCCCTTCCTAACAGGCTCCCTCCCAGAGGCCCAAGGTACTCCTTTGGATTTAATGAAAAGATTGCTTCTGTCTTCTGGATTGAGGAGAAGAGAACTGGATTCTTGAGGTCACTCTTGCCTAAGTTAAGAACGCCCCTCACACACCTTTCTGGAATGGAACTTTTCATATGAAAAATGGTATTTGAAAACAACACAGAATCAGTTAAAAACAGAACTGTTCTGTATAATGATGAAGAAAGGAGCCAGAGTCCCTGATTTTATTGACCATATTAATGTGTATATCAAACTTAAGTATATAAAATTTTCATCATTTATGAGAATACATTTAAAAACTGACCTAATGTTTAACCACTGATTCATCGAGAACATACATTTTTATGATAAATTGTGTTAATAGGATAATCTTTCCTTCCATTTGTATAACTGGTAGACATATTTCCTTGTTCCAGGAAACCCTAGGAATTACAGTGTTCCAAAAACAGTAATGAGGCTGAGAAGAGAAAATGCCATGGTGTAAAAGCTACGTAGTGCAAAAAAATCATCAGGTCCTCCTTTATCCCATAGTCTCCCTCTGAGAAGCCGGGAGGGCCAAGTGTTCCAGCTGCCCTTCCGTCCAGAGCAGGTAAAGGGTTCTGCTCTATGGAGTGTGTGCAGAAACGTTACGGATTTCTACCAAGCCTGGACTCTAAATTGTTTCACACACTGTTTCTCCTTCTCCTGCTCTCTCTTCTTTATCTGAACAATGGGAGAAAAGAACAATTGTCATGAGATGGAGAGAAACGAGTTGTCTCAGTTTCTCCATGAGGGAAAATGGTTCAAGAAAGTCATTTTGCCAGCCTCAAACTATGACCTGAACAAAAGATAAAAGTTTCCTGAGTTAGAATACTATTATTTGACAGCAAGACTTGAGATATTCCAACTGACCAGAACACATTGACTTTCAATATGTCTTTAATTCTATTTGAATACTTTAAAGTTTGGCTTGAAAGGAACAATTTTATCCTGAGACTTTCCAATACTGTAGATTCCTTCTGAAATTTATTACTAGACAAAAGTTTTCTTTCATAAAGAATTGACATAGTTCATTAAAACACTAAAGAACTAAGCAACCTATCACCTAGGGACAAGAGTAAAGTTTAATCACAGTATGTTTTTTTTCTCTCTGGAGACTGCTGCCAATCCTGTTACATGGATTTCATCTTCTATGTGTTTTCTAACAATTTGGTTTTATTTTTTTATAACAATTTGAATCATTTTTTTAAAAAGTAAGGCATATACAAACATTTCATGAGCACTAAGCAAACTGAATGAAGCTTAGGCTGAGAATTGTCCTTAAAGGAACATTTCATTTGCATGATATTAAAAGCTCTCCATCAATGTGTCTCTTTAAGTGGTCATCATATCACACTCAGTGAGCTTGTGTGATGCAGCATGGGGACTCATGGGGGTGTCTGCTGATGAGAAACGAAGGCTCAGAGTTTGGAGGAGTACGCACATGGGTTGTTGCAGTCTAAATGTTTGTGAACCTCCAAAATCCATAAAACCCGGTTCTCTGTGTGTCAGAAGTAAGAGGTAGAGCTTGTAAGAAGCTTCCACCCTCATGGAAAGAGTTCTCAGGAGTTTGTTGTTCCTTCTGCCATGTGAGGATGTAAGAAGATGATGCTGTCTATGGACGAATAGGTTCTCAGGATGCTGATGATGCTGTCTATGGACGAATAGGTTCTCAGGATGCTGATGATGCTGTCTATGGATGAATAGGTTCTCAGGATGCTGATGATGCTGTCTATGGACGAATAGGTTCTCAGGATGCTGATGATGCTGTCTATGGACGAATAGGTTCTCAGGATGCTGATGATGCTGTCTATGGACGAATAGGTTCTCAGGATGCTGATGATGCTCTCTATGGACGAATAGGTTCTCAGGATGCTGATGATGCTGTCTACGGACGAATAGGTTCTCAGGATGCTGAACCTGCTGACATTTGATCTTCCATTTCTCAGTCTCCATAAATGTGAGGATGAAACCTCTGTTGTTTTAGAAACTGCCCAGTCTTTTGTCATGTAATAGTTGCCTCAACAGATGAAGACATGAGTGACTTCAAATAGCTGTTCCATGTTAAGCATACAGAATGCTTTTGGTACACATACTTTTAGGCAGCAGTCACAATGTCTTCCAGCCCCAAATGGATGTTTCTGAGCTTTTTTCCTGGAATGGAGCTGAGAACAGTCAAAGCCACTCTGAGGACACAAGTGGTGGTGGCAGCAGCGGGGAGGCAAGCCCTCCTTCACTCCAGGTCTGTCATGAAAAGAGGCCTCCAGCCATGTTGGCAGCACACTGGTTTTTCTGGAACATCTGGGTTCTCAAACTAGTCTTCTAGCCTCAAGCAGATTTCTGGATTCCCACCCCCAATAAAAGCATAAGATCAGAAACAAGCTCCTTGTGGTTGGATGATTCAAACAGTTGGAGATTCTTATTCAGAAGAAGGGAATCTGGTAATAAAACAAGTTTATGAAATGATGAGATAGCACTTAAGTAATTTTAATTTGAATAAAGAGCTATGGCATTATATTTAATATGCTGGATTATGCATCACATGTAAATGTAAAGCTATTCCTTTATTTCAAAGGGAGACATTTATGATGTTCATTAACATGAATTACCATGAGATGAATTAGATAAAGTTAACTTTTAATTTTTAATAGTGTAAGTGCCAAATAGCATGTTTGTTTATAAATGGGGGAAATGAGTAATACATATTTCATATCCACAAGAAGGTAATGTTTTAAAGCAGGGTATAACCAGATTGTAATGAACAAAATTTGGAAGAATGTTTAAGGAAAAAAAATTAGTGATGGTTTCTAGGCCATGAATATTTGCTGTTGGCATCACCTACCCAAAACATTTTGCCTAAGTTTTGTCACCAATTCATAAGCCTCTGAGTGACATTGGTTTGGACAGAATCAACAAATCTTTTCCTAATAGCAATAAGATGCCAACAGTGGCAAGAAAGCGGCACCAGCATGGTGGCCTCGCCTGTAAGCTGTCATTTTTGTGCAAAGGTTGTATTATCACAGTTTGTCCCTTACTTTGTCTTCTCCTAAGGCAGGCACGTGTTCTAGAATCCGGTGTCTTCCTCCCTGGCTGGTGGAGGAAACAAATTGTAGATGGTTTATACTTACTCTCCTTTCCAGTGTTCAACAGACCCAGTTCTGGACTGGACACTTCCTCCACCCACATTTTTAATCCTTTTAGTATAGTCAATAACAGAAGTGAGACTTGGCTGAGAAAAAGGAAGATCAAAGAATATGGCTAGTAGGTAAGGATGGGAGAGCTTATGAAAACACTCAGGGAAATATTAAAAAAGCAATAGGACAGGGGAGAGTGAATAAAGGGAGGGTCACAGTCAGTGCCGCGGGGTCTGGTAGATGGAGGAGTTGGGCTTCATGCTTGAGTGGCTGTGTGAGCGTCCAGCCGAGCTGGGCAGCTGGAGCACTGAGCCCTGGGAAGCAGTGAGAGAGCACAGGGCAGGGCCCAGGCAACACCGCACCATCAGCTGCAGTAAGAAGCGAAGACCGAAACCTGAGAGTCACACTGAATTCCTTTCCGGTATTTCTAGACCAGGTTCCCTGTAATTCCTTAAATAAAGAGCAAGAGGGACCCAGAAAGGCTTAGTTTGAATTTCTCAACCAGCGGGTGAGTGGCAGGCTGAGTCAGATATGATTTAGAGAAAGGAAAGACGGGATATTTCCTTTCTGTCCAAAATTATGTAGCAAATGCAACCAAACTGTATGCATAGGCACTTTTTAAAAAGAAAAATCAGGAAACCTTCCTCAGATTCTTAAAGGTTTCTATAACATGGAAACAGTTCAAAGCCTGTGCTCCAGCAGATACAGGGTGTTTTTAGGGCAGATTTCCTGAGATAAGGATTTACGAGCAAGTGATTCTTTAGAAAGTCCTTCTAGGGGAGACTGGCACATGAGTGGGTGAGACCACCAGAAAGTGGGGTGGGGGGGAGCCAAGCAAGGGTTGGGCTTAGGCCAAGTATCACAGAAGGCAGCCTCTGTCTGATCCTGCGGGTCACTCTACAGTATAACTCTCACCCACTAAGGCATGCAGAAGGAATCGAGGCAGGCTGGGCTTCTGCGCCACCTTACTTCAGACCCTTCCTCGAGGCCCATGAGTGGGGCTTGGAAACTAAATTCTCTTGGACGTTGGGCTAAAGAACTCTCTGAATAGGCTTCTAAATCCAAACAAAATGAAACAAACAAGAAGATCAGTTCTCCCAAAAGCTTCAGCCATTGAATTGGAAATAAATGCACAACACAGAGCAAGGGAGTGTGCTCCAGCGTGGTGTCTGAGCAGCAGCCCCAGCATGATCCTTTACTCCATCCCTAGAAAGGTGTCTTCTAAAATGTATTTTACAAACAGAACAATAAGGGGTTGGCCATGAGAACATCAAGGAAAACATCCAGCAGAGCGCTGGACCTACAGCAGGGAGACTATTGCTATGTCCTAGGCATAGACCTTGAGCAAATGTATCTGTAAACAAGTCCGGCCCATCTGCTGCTCAGTTGCCCTTGTTATAAAACCCTCTGGGTCTTTCTTCTCACTCCTACCTCCTCAAAGGTCATTTCTTCAAGTCTCAAGCTCTGGCCATTGTGTTGGCTTGTCACTTTCCCGGTACTCCTCTTGTCAGACAAAGCTCCCTCAGCATCTGTCCTTCCCTGGATCATCTCACCAGCAACTTTTACTTCTGTAACATTTTTTTTTGTTTTGCTCTTAGCTCTTTCCTCCTTTACACAGTGGATCTCCTTTTTGTGAGCAAGCATATCCATATAAGGTGCATTCTGCGGCAAAAGAAATTCTCTCTGAGAGTTGAAGTTGGTATTGCTTCATTAATCATTTTTTAAAAACTGTTTACCTAGATAATTAATATGCAATATGTATAAACACACACACAGAGAGAGGGGAGGAGAGAGAGGGAGAGAAACTGAGATCCACAGAGAGGGCAAGTACCTCAGGTCATGTAACTAACTGGCCATAAAACCAAGACAAGAACTCAAAGAGTGAACTCCTTCCATGTTCTTTACTTCCTAGCATACTGCCTCCTAAGTATTCAAGCATTTTATATCAACAGTAATAAATATAAAATAGTTTCTTAGGGAAAGCAATTCAAATCAAGTGCCAAATACATTCCTTAGATATATGGAAACAAGTTAGTATTCATTCCAAAATAAAGCAAATGAACCTTCCAGAATAGTAACAGATGATTCTGCTGGGCTAAAAGGGACTATTGAGGGGAACTATTAATTTGAAAAGCTTATGGCTACAATAATTTTCTTCATTCTCTGTTTTTTTTTTAAAAAAATAACTTCACCAAAAAACATTTCTATATGGATCATCCAACTGAAGTATGTTTCAATGAGATACATTGATTCATTTTTCTTCCCTTTAGACAGAAAGGGATATTATCATCTTCATTGGCCAGGAAGTTAACTGTATACAAGAAGTCATGGTACTGGCTCAAGGCCAACTTCAGGTCCAGGTCCTCTGTTGCCTGGTCTAGAAGCGACAGCTATCATGGCACTTTCCTTGCAAATGACATCCCACAATTCATTAACACAAGTTGCTTTTTTATAAACCTCACAGAATTCTTGTGCTTTAAGTCAGCCATTACTTCATTTCTGGTAAACTGAAGCTTGGAGAAATTAAGAAATGTACCTAAAAGTAGGACACTAACTCATGACATGACATGGTACACACCTGTCTTAGTTAGGTTTCTATTGCTATGAAGAGACACCATGACCACAGCAACTCTTATAAAGAAAAACATCTAATTGGGGTGACTAATGATAATTAGTCCATTATCATCACAGCGAGGAAGCATGGTGGCATGAAGGCAGACATGGTGCTGGAGAAGGAGCTAAGAATTTTATATCTTGATCCAAAGGCAACAGGAAGTGAACTGAGACACTGGGCATGGCTTGAGCATATATGAGACCTCAAAGCCCATCCTTCACAGTGACACACTTCCTCCAATAAGGCCATACTTCCTCCAAAAAAACCACACCTTCCAACAGTGCCATTCCCTATGAGCTTATGACACTCAGACAACCACAACACCCAGATCCAACCAGCTGCTTGCAAACTGCATGCTCTGTCTTCATGTTGCTCTCTGGCTATTGGCACTACTAGAGGAGATGAGTTTCAAGGATACCCCAGTTTGGATGTTACAGGGGATAAAGCCAGGAAACTTGGCTGAAGTGTGCAGTGATGCAGGTACCTCTATAGAATATGGGATCTTGGCTGTCCAGGCTCTCAGTCTCAAAAACCTCCTGTGAATCAGTGATAATCCCATGTCCTGTTCTATTTCAGAAGCCTGGGATAAATCAGCAAAATGGAAAAGTCCTTGCCTTCTGGAATTTACATTCTTGTAGGATGAGGCAAACATGAAACAAATGATGAAATATAAAAACTTGGAAAGTGGTGATATATGCTTTGGAAAATTAAAGCAATAAGAAAGTCTCCCCCCTCGTGTGTGTGTGTGTGTGTGTGTGTGTGTGTGTGTGTGTGTGTGTGTGTGTGTGTAAGACTATGACTTCTGTTACACATAAGATGCTCAGGAAAGGCCAGTCAGACAGAGTCACATCTGAGACAGAACCTGAAAGAAGCAAAGGAGAAATGCTGCAGATGTCTTGAGGTTAATGCTATAAAGAAGCATAAATCAAGTAGA